>JAADWT010000628.1:0-17035 GCA_023336285.1 Pythium grandisporangium
ACTTACTCCATTGGATTTAAAACAGGCAAGCATCTGACCTGACAACGAAGACATTTGTCAGCGAGGAAACGGTGATTCCCAAGGCGACTCTTGTGGACTACGCGACTCGATTCGCCGAACGTCTTCAAGCTACTGATACCATTGCGACCACAGTGGATTCCGATTGCGTACTTTCGGATATTGGGAGTGACGAGTCTCGAGATCTTACCATGACACTTGCCGTTAGATGCTCGACGTTTGAGGCAAAGCTCCCGTACAAGTTTCATCTAGAAAGCATTCCTTTGGATGCGGTCACCATTTTGGCTGCTCAGGTTCGAGACATTGCTGACGACGTAGCTTACTTGAAGACAACTATTGAAACTTTGCAGCGGAAACACACACGTTGTGACTACTAGTTATGCTCGATGAGAGGATGTGGAGTTTTGGGCGACGGTTTGCTTTGGTGCGTGACAGTGACAAGTGCAGTTGATGTAGCGCCGACAAGCATGGTTGTTGATGCGATGCGTTCACCGTTGTAAGAGGACCTGTTGTGCGCTTGACCAATGGTAGACGAAGTACTTGACATCGTATTAATCAGCTGCGGTCAATGTTAGTGTGAGCGATTTCTCAGTGTTCAAATGTTTGTCCCTTGTAGCAGTTGATCGTATTCATGACTTTGATACACCGAGCGTTCTCTGCTCCACACGGTGTACTTGCTTCTCGATACGCTCGCTTCAACCAGCGAACCATAACTCCGTCTTTACCTCGATGATGTAATGGTGGGAACAACTAGCGATCAGCACTGGACTCCATATGGCTACGCATTAGAGGAATACCGGCCTCTATTGATTGCGGCGTCGATCTTGTACTGGGAATTGGAGCGTGATAAAAATCTGCTGGTCGATTTCAAATGTAGGTGAACTGTGCAGTTTGCTCTTTGCAGCATCGTGTGTGGCCTCGAACTGGGAAGACAGCGAGCATCTTTGCAAGTCGTTAAGCAGTGACATCGTGATCACATCCCATCCATCGCTGTGACGCTATTGCTCTACGCTTAAACGTTTTGGGGGGCGATCACACAGCACATGTCCACACATCACGCTCTGATCCAACCAAACGTGCGCACCCAAGTGGTCCATCCGTTTATACGGGTAGCTCACTCCGTCAATTTGCCCAACGAAGCCTAATTAAGTGTAAACCACATAATTCCATATTCGAGGAGAGAGGCTTTTGGCACAGCTATAATCAGACCGTGGACACTCTCTGTCTGCATGGCCTTCCAACGGTTCCCGACGGTCGAATATGCGATGATGGTGGTGAAGACAGCAACCTGTCCGCCCGCAGTGGCGTTGCCGGCAGGGCAAGGCGCTTACCACAACAAGAAGCAGATGGAGACGCGTCTGCGGCTTCGGCGCCGCCTGCTGCGTGTCGACACGGATGCCTCGCTAGCTGCCAGTCGGGTCGTGGCGAATGAAGCCGCTGACGCCACGGAACTGGCCGAGAAGGCGGCGGTGCATAGCTCCATGGCGGCACTCCGCCTCAAACCACGGCGCCGAATGCGACAGCCACAGGCACAGCCACAGGCACAGCCACAGGCACAGCCACAGGCACAGCCACAGGCACAGTCACAGTCACAACCGCGACGTACACCACTGATTGGCCTTGTCAATAGTACGAGCGGTGTGCGTGGGTCCCCCGAGGTGTCGACAGATGAGAAGGAAGCCAATAACGAGAGCGACGGCAGTGCGAACGAAGACGATAGTGACGATGGTGACGATGACGACGAGGATGACGCAGATGATGAGGAGGGGGATGGTGAGGAAGAGGAAGAAGATGACGCTGATGGAGATGCTGATGATGAAGCCGCGTCAATGGGTAGCAGCGCCTGCGCTAGTAAGAAGATGAGTGAGAAATGCGCCACCTCCGCGGTGGTCAAGCTGCTCTTTAGTCGCGCCAACCCGAGTGGTCGAGCCCCCACGGTCTGGTTTGATTATCCAGCACATCTCAACGTCACTCGTGAGCCACCGCCCGTGGCGGTGCTTGGCTCTGGGCCAGTGAGTTCCTTGCAGGCCACCCCTGTATCATCACCTCGCCCACCTCCATCGATGTCAACTTCTTCTCGTCTCGTGGTGGTCAATGCCACCGACTGTAAGCTGTTTTATAAAACGCATTGGGAGCGGAACTGTGTCAAGAATGCGTTCGCCGTCGCTGGTCTGAGACGCACCAAGAAGCGCTGGCGTGGCTGGCACATGGCCTGGGCCAAGCATGTGCCTCGTGATAAATTCAAGTACCTTGGCGACAATCAAGTGTTCAATCATTTCCCGGATCCATGGGTCGTGGGGCGCAAGGACCGATTACTGAAGACATTGACCGCGCATCGCCGCCGCTTTGGTGAGAGTTATGCGTTCTTCCCCGAGGGATTCACGCTACCCGATCAGGTGGATGCTTTTAAACGAGCTGTGCAGCGAGATGATGATCTAGCACGGAATGATGGCAAGTCGTCACCGTTGTGGATCCTTAAACCTCCGGCCTCTGCATGTGGGCGAGGCATTCGTGTTGTCTCGAGCCGTGATCTGGATGCCATCCTGCGTGAGCGTGACAAGAAGTACATCCTGCAGCGGTACCTCAGTCGCCCGCTCCTCCTTGACGGAGTCAAGTTTGATTTACGCCTCTATGTCGTGGTCACGAGCGTGGATCCCTTACGAATCTACCTGTTTCAGGAAGGATTATCGCGCTTTTGCACAAGCGCCTACACGCTGGAGAATATCAAGAACCGCTTCTCGCACCTCACAAACTACTCGGTTAACAAGAAGAACAGCAGTGGGTTTGTCGAGAATGCGAGTGCTGTGGAGGATAGCTCGGGGAGTAAGTGGTCATTGTCGGCGCTGCTGGACCACTTGAAAGTGCGTGGCCTGCTGCGTGGTAGCGTGGAGGAGCTACGAGAAGCAATTCGCGGGGTGATCTGCAAGACATTGATTGCCGCAGAAGCGCAGCTTACGCCAATGATGCATCAGTGTGTCAAGCGCGGCACCCTCAAGTGCTACGAACTCTTTGGCTTTGACATCATGCTGGATGAGAATTGTACACCATGGCTGATCGAGGTGAACGTGTCGCCGTCGCTCATGGGTGGTTCTCCGTTGGATAAGCGCGTCAAGGGGCTCTTGCTTTCAGATATTCTACATTTGGTCGGTCTCCCTGTACCAGTATCGTCACTACCGCTAGACTTGATCCCTGCCGAGTTGAAACCTTCATCAGCAGCGTCATCATCGTCGTTAGGACTAGCCCAGTCAACTGGATCAACTCCAAACCGAGTTCGAGGCAGTGCATCCCGTTCGATAATCAACAAACAACTGCATGAAGTTGTGCAAGACCCATCGATCCCGCATCTGGACAACAACCACCTCGAACTGCTGACTGCCAATGACTGGGATATGATCCATGAGATGGAAGACGAGATGGACCGGCTCGGTCATTTTGAACGCATTTACCCATGCTCAACCGCTGCCATGACAGCGAGATACGCGCCATTCTTTACGTGTCCAAGGTATAGCAATGCGCTGTGTGCCAAGTGGATAGAGACCAAGCGTATGAAGAATACGAATGTGAATAGAAGCGCAAAACCGAAACCTCCTACAGGCAAATTCACGAGGCCACCATCCGGAATGAATTCTGCCCGACGACCACAACAGGATCCGCATGCACTCTATGCCCGTCCTACAAGCAGCAGTACTACAAGAAACCGCAAAAGTTATAGCGATCGTCACTTGCTCAGCAATAGTAGCAGCTTGAGTAGTACGAGGAGCAATGGTGGTGGAGTTTTCAAGGTGGGTGCTATGTAAGTCCACGCAAACATACAGTAGAAATCAGAAAAAACTACACTTCATGTTCAGAATTATGAAGGAATAGAAACGCGAACAAACACACAAATCAAGGACACCCTTCGTCCATTGAGCTAGCACACATCGCCTAGCGCAGCCGCGTGACTGTCATGGTACTTCCAACCAGTGCATCGTTGACACCCAGATTCACGACACTCACTGTGTCGTTCTTCTTCAACGAACGGACCATGCAGGTAGACACTCAGCTTACCCCATCATCAGCCTTGGAAGGCGCGAATGTACGAACGCGGCCTTCGTTCACGCGAATCTCACATTTATCCAAGTCATCACCTTCAAAATCCTCTTTAGCACACCCAGCAGCATCTGTATCCTCGAATGTAAAGACTACCTCCCCGTCGATCATGTAGAGTCCGTCGTGCTTGAGCCGTAGAGTAGAGCCGTTGCCTACCAACTCAAACCCCGTATCGTCGCCCGGCATTAATGGCACGTCCAGCTTTCACTGGATTTTGTTATTCGTGGTGGTTGGTGTCGCCGCCTTCTATTGCCCAAATGAAGGGGTCGAACTTGCCTTCTTCCGCAGAACCTGGAGTTCGTCTTGTACGTCGCGCAACTTGGAAGTCAGGATCTTGACATCATCGAGAGGAACAGGTTCCAAGCGGATGAAATTTTGAGCAATGTGGCGTACGAAGACAATTGAAGCCGAATCGAAAAAGTCAACACGCGCACTCCGCAAGCGTTGGCGGCAGATAGATCGGCATCCTTACAGCCACCGTTCTCATCCTTGTCTTGCAAGCATTCGACAAACCGAGCCACGTAATCGAGCAGTTTTGCGTGTGGAATAACCATATCACCAGGCACGATGGAATCCAGTTTCACGTTCTTGGCCTGCCTGTTGCAATTACAGCAACAATGCGAGAAGCGTTTAGAATACGAATCGGCAAAATCGAAACCTACCAACAACAAAAATCTCTTACACGTACCATTGCTCCTTTGTCATGCAATCCTCAAGGTTGATCGTCAGCTCGTTACTCGTCGACGACAGCAAACAACGCATGCGCTGCGGTTGTTGGTCCGTCGTGAACGCCACGATATCACCGTACTCGATGTGTGCCATCTTCTTTGTGAGCCCGTATCACCTCAATCCGGTGGAATTCAAAGTGAGCCCAGCCCAGTAGCTTACGGACACTATTGGCAATTGTGAGACCTGGCTTGACACCAACTGTAGCATGGCCTAACTGTAGGATCTGGAGGATCGTGCTGAAGAAAAGATGTAGCCGAGATGAGAGCACACGGTTTATTTGTTCGGTCCGCTTGCTTCAACCGTTTATGGAGCCAACGGCATCACCTTCACTCATTTTCTCTTTGCTCCACTACCCAAGTGCTCTCTTCGGCGGTGGGCATCGCTCACTTTGGAATCCGCCAGGCGACTCCCATCGAACTCGAAGAGATTGTCACGTTCACGATTGACCAGAATTCCGTTGCATGCTTCTCGTCGACCAGCACTGTGATGAAGGTATCGCTCGAGGATTGCGTGACAAAGGAGCAATGCTGTGCAACGGTGCTTTGTTGGTTGCTTTATGCGTTATCCGAGATTGATGTGTCGTCACGTGATTCGTTCTTCTTACACCATCCGACAACTCGAGGTTGGATTCCATCGTGTGTGTGGCCATAAACACCTGCTACACGGCGGCGTTACTCGATGATACGCTCAATTTGGGTGTCGACTTCCGTGATTCGCTCATTGAAGAAGAAAGACACAGTAAGTGTGGTGAACCTCCGAGTAAACGAAATGCTGGCTGGCAGTATCGGGACACTCGAGCATTGGGATAAGCCAGGCCTGCTCGTTCTAGAGGAGGGGAGTACACAGAAATTGTGTGTGAGTTTCATTGCTTTGATACTGCTGCTAGAGTAAAACACACAAAAATGATGTTGTTTTGGTTTCTCCGAGTCTTGAGTGTGCCTACGGGACGGCTAACTTGAAAACTCCGCCGACCCTACTGCTCATAGAGCTAGCGCGAAAAGTTTGCGGTCGCTACAACTTCCGCGACCTTTTGTGCTATTGGTGCTCATGGGGATCCTGGTTTGGTCGTCGAGCAAAGTTCATTACTTCAACTGTTATTGTTTCTGGAGATCACGTCTTCAACTTCATATCATACTGTGTTTTTTTACACCAGTTGATATATCATGAGTGCAAAAGTTGAAAAGCTGACCACAGTACTAAGGCTGCATGTATGAACCCATCCCAAAACGACCATCAGCTCGGAGGAGCTGTGTACACCCCTCACGAGTTTTGGTTTTGATCCTCGTTTGTAGCGCTCACTATACCGGTGTACACGTCCCTCGGCCACGCGCCTGAAAACCCACCAGTCGAACTGTTAAACTGTTGTCTCCGGTGACTCCGCCATAGCCCATGGGATGGACGACGAGATGGACGGATCAATCCGCTCTGGACCCACTTACCCCTGCACAACCACCGCTCGATACGCGAGTCTCGCGCCATTCGTTATGCGTCCAAGATGTAGCAATACGCTGGGCTCAAACGCTTCAGACAACTCCAATTGGCACTAGAACGTGGATCGTGTTTAAGCGTATGAACTGCGTGTTTGCGAATGAATGGGCAGAACCGAAACCTCCTGGCAAATTCACGCGGCCACCATTGGAAATGGGCTGGGTTCGTCGGCCAAACCAGGCCCCATGCACTCGATGATTGCCCACAAGCAGCAGTAGCCCAAGAAGGCGGAGAAGTTGTAGCGATAGAAACGCTCTCCGCAATGTGAGCAGTACCAAGACTAATGGTCGTGGCGCTTTCACGGTGCCACCGTGAATGATGCCCACCGTGACGGTGGGCATCATGTAGGAATACGACAACTAGCAACAACAACAAAACTTCACGTTGGTGCGTGTTAGAGATAAACCACGCACAACACAACATAAGACTATCCACCAACCGTACCATCATCCACATGCACGCTCGTACGCTCCTCACACCTAGTGCAGCTGTGTAATTGTCATCGTACACCCCTCCTGCGTCGCGTTCCCTCCCTTGTTAACGACACTGACAACATCGTTTTCCGCCAATGCACGTACGAGCGTGGAGGACTTGCATCGCATTTCCGGAAGCTTCATATCACATGAGCAAGTACACACACGCTTCGCATTCACTTGGATCTCAAACAAATCTGCGCCGTCCTTGGCTGTGTCAAACAACATCTCCACGCCCATCATGAATAAGCCGTCGTGCAGGATTTGAATCCCAGCGTTCTTGCGGATTAACACAAAGGCGGATGCTGAATAACGTGGCAGCTCGGGCGCACGTTTGTCCCAATCCCAGACAAGGGCCTTCTTCGAAGATTCATTTTTAATAGAGATGAACTGCACGAATGCTGTGCGAGCTTCGGCGTGGCGTGGCACAACTGTCCCCGCTGTCTTCAGCGCGGTAAGCTCATCGCCAATGTCAGACATCTTGGCACGAAGGATGTCAACTTCCTCCAACATCACCGGTACACTGCACTGCGGCGAATCGTGAGGTTTCCGTCCATAACGCGAATGGAGCATGCGTTCACGTCGGCAGATCGACTCGCTACCCAAACCAGCGTACCTTCACAGTCAAAAGAACTTTGGGTAAAAAATACTTCGATGTCGGGGCCAGATTCAGGCGCAAGAAGCGTCTTTAACTCTACAACTTCACGTTCCAGATCCCGCACCCGCGCTTGAAGAAGTTGAATCGGTTCCATCGGCACCTTTGTCAAATGAACACAATACACTGGTGTGGCCGTGTAGTCGCCGCAGTGAACACTCAGTGCAACACTGAGCAACCGAGATCCATCCGTTTCTGACTCGGATAGCGTGCATTCCTCTTGGTTGCCATCAGTGGCCGTGAGCCAGTGGCAGAGTGGTGCCGTCGTCGGCAATGCTCTTAATCGTCAGCTCAGACGCTTGCCTAGCAAAATAAATCCACACCAATTGTTAATCAAGACTTCACTGCTCTGCACCGAGCAAGCTCCCACCGTACCATTGCTGTTTCGATTCTACGTCCTCGAGCGAAATCTCCAATTTTTCATCGGCCGTAGATACAGCGAACCGGAATTGGGCTGTCGCACCCTTAATCTGGAAAGTAGCCGATCCTTCAGCCTTCATCGTGCTGCTCGTGCGTCTGAAATGTTCGAATGAATACGTACCATGAGCAAGCAAATCCATGAACAGCCCGTTACAAAAGAGAGAAATGGGCGACGGAACTCGCTGAGAAAAAAATCACGCACGGAGGCATAATCGTCTTTCGCGGAAAAAATCCATTCGCTTTGGCGAGAGACCGATCCAACGGGCACATCCATCAACATTGATGACAAGCTTTCATCAGCTTGTCTGCTAGTGGTTGGAGACCGCAAGCTCGTCAGCGACATGGCTACAGTCCGAGACCCCCTGTTCACGACATTGACAGCCTCATCGCGCGCCTTGATGCAGTCTTCCTGAATCATTTACTCCCTGTGTGGGGGGGATAAGCTGACCGATTGATTGACCGGTAAACCGAGGGATGGATGCCAGAGGATCCGGAACGGGCCCCAGACACGGCGATGAGGATTGCCGACCTGTTTCAGGACATGCTTCTCAACGACATAATCCACCCCCCACCGCCACCCACCTACCCCCTGAAGCCCGGTGGCGTCTCTGGACGGTGCCCAACAGTGTCGAACTACGTCATCCAGCTTCACTGCCGGAGGAGTTGATGCGGTGATGAATGAGTTCACTAATGCAGCTAATCAGAGCAGCGTGGCAAAACCTCTAGTGCCAGCAAACACCGAGCAGTGGTTCGTTGGTCGTAACACCAGTCACCGCGTATGCGCTGGAAGATATCTTCTCCATCCGCTGTAGTGACTGAGCAGATGAAGGGCAGCCGCTCAAGTACACGTACAAGAAAATCAAGGGGGAAAATTCGAGGAAGCTTCGCTTTCACCGTCGTTCCCAGGGGAAGCACCAGTGGCTCTCGTCTCCAAGAACCTCAGGATTGTGTGGGCTCGTCATCGCGCTTCCACGATGGAGGGCACCGAGGTGAGTCTATCGCTTTCGGACAGCGAATTGGCTGCGAAATACACACCGCCCTTGACGACAAGCCCGACGGGATTTGCTTCCTCTGTCACCAATGCCGCCAAGTCACGGCGTCGACGACGCCTGCTGGCTGTACCAATAGCTCGGGGAGCGCAGCGTCAGCAGATACAACAGCGTCTGCCGAGGAGGAACAAGATCCAACGGTTGATGTGCAAGATTCGCTGATCACGAAGAAACCGTAATACGAATTTGAGGGGGAATCAGCTGAATTCTTCCGTGATGAGCATTACAGTAGGCCATAGCGGGGAAGACGTGGAAGTGCAAGGGCCTGACCACGCCGTTTCGTGTTCTCTTGCGCAACCTGGAAGCCGTACCCGCTTGGGATGGTTCCTCATAATCTGCGGCCAACGCTGTCGATTCGACTTTTCGGATGTTTGATCGCATTTCAAAAGCGTGCTGGGCACCGAGGTGACGCGGGAGGGTGTGATGCAAAACCTGGAACGACTTCTCGTGCTTTCGTACGTGGTCGCGCTCTTGTACGTGAGTCGATGGGACCACCGCGATCATGCGGCAGTGAAAGCACAAGTTGCAGGAGCCATGTCATGTCAAGCTGAAGTCCCCCATTTCAAGAGCCTGATTACTTCAAAGCCGTAGGCTGGAAGGCCAAGATGCGCGCGATGGGAGCCAGCGTTGTGCGTGCGCTCACAGAGCGCCACAAGCTGCCCTCGATCGTGTTAAGTACGACGAGCATATCACCCACGCGCAGAGGCTCACGGTGGTTGGTGTTCACGCCCATCATGAGTCGAATGAATATGTACCAACGCCCCCTTTATGATTGGATTGCTCACGTTTTCGGGTCACGACGCCCGTTGGGGTTGCGTTCATGCTCATGATTACAAAGGTAGCTCGCAAGTAGACCTACATTGTGCGGTACCGAGTGGAAGACGACCCGGGCGCGGTGAGCTAAAGTAGCGACCGACGCGTACGGTCAAGCCAAGGAGTATTCCCGCAGTGAACTGCTGACCATGGACCTCGTGGGGGCTCGCCAATCGCGTGGAGGTACGACAGAAAAGAGCTACAGGTGGCCACCGCGGAGCTCTCGCGGCTGGGTGATGAGTTTGTCGATGGTGGTGGTGCGCGCTCACCGTCCCAGCCACGGCACGGCATGTTTCCAGCGGCCGTTGTCCCGTCCATCATAAGCCAGTGACGCCACTGCCAACGACACACTCGTGGAAGCTCCGCGACCGCGTGGTGGAGCGCCTGCAGTTTGATTTGATGCTGGGCCGACTCGGCGGAGGCGCCACGATGGCTTCAGCCCATGCGCTTTAGCTGGACTCGACGCACCGGAATGAAATCCTCCGAGTTAACTTAATTGGCGCAGCCCCAGAGGATCGCCACGTATCAATCACGACCAGACGGTCTCCGCTAATACTACAGATTAAACACGTCGGAACATGGCGACGGCGTCAGCGCCACCGGCACCGCCACCGGCACTAGTACCTGCCCCAGCTGCTACTCGCTATGCGCTCTTCACGCTCGTGGTCAAGCTCGCGGTCGTCTTCAGCTCAGCGCTCGCGCTCACGGCGGCGCTGTGCTCGTATTTGCTGCAGCAAGTGCGTGCCCTTGAGACCCACTCGCACGGCCTCGAGGCGTTGTCACTGCGTAGCTTCTCATCCCTGGCGGAGCTGCAGCGCTCCCACGAAGCCTTCCTGTATATCTTCCGTGTGCAGTACCCACTGGCATTGCTCTGCTTTGCGTGCATCTACGTGGTCAAGCAGGTGCGGTCCAAACTCACTTTTCTTTGCTTCGCAGTGACGCCAATACTGATCAAATTTGCGATGATATCATTCTGATTATCTGGTACAGACATTTGCGATCCCCGGCTCGGCATTGCTGAATGTGTTTGCAGGCGCCGTGCTCCCGCTTTATGTGGCGTTCCCACTGGTGGCTGTGCTCACAGCTTGTGGGGCCTCGTTCTGCTTCCTGCTCTCGCGGTTCCTGGCGTCTGATGCCATTGTCGTTGGCGTCTGCGATCGGGTCCTTCCCCATAAGCTGCAGCAGTTGCGTGGGCAGATTGACGTAGCCAGACAGGACGGTGGTCTGCTGTTCATGCTGCTCTTCCTGCGGGTGTTCCCGTTCACGCCCAACTGGTTCCTCAACCTGGCCAGTCCCTGGCTGTCCGTGCCGCTCTATTTGTTTACACCATCCGTGTTGTTCGGCCTCATGCCGTACAATTTTATCACCGTACAGGCCGGCGCTATGCTGTCCACACTGCGATCCACCAGTGATATGCTCAACCCTCGAACCCTCGGCTCGCTGGTCTTGATCGCGTTGGGTATGCTTGTACCCATGCTCATGAAGAAGCGCAGGCAAGATGCAGAGTCATCAGTCAAAGACAAGCACGACTGAAAGACTCCCATACCACCTTGGACAACGGAGCGCCAAGACTTCCAAGTAGGTAGCCCATACCGTTAAAAAGAGATTAATAACATCACGCTAACGTACACTATTACCGTCATGCATGCTACACAGTAACCGGGTCCCCTTCCTGTCACAACAGGACTACAAGTATGTAGTGTTTGATACGCACCTGGGTCAAACAGATCCTGGAAACGATCATGGGTAGGGGGAGTAGGGATCAATTGACTTGAACATGTCCAAGTCACGTCGGTCGTCATTGCGATTGCGATATGAACCACGCGTTAAACGCCGAGGGTTGTCCCAGCCCGCTTGTGAAGTCGGTCGTGAATAGCGAACCATGTCTTCGATTCGATCCACGGCCTGCTTGATGCCTTCAATATGATCAACCACCCGCTTCATCGCAGCCACTTCGCTCGCCAGATCACGCACTCGAGTGTCCAGGATATGCAAGGGGTCGAGTTGCACCTTGCTCAAGCGAAACACATCGGTCGGAGATACTTGGAAATCATCACAGTTAATTGTCAGCGCGATGCTCAAGTGACGATCTCCATCCTCGGCTGGGGCTGAAAGCCGGCATACGGATCGTTGCTCGCCATACCCGCCCTCCGTAGCCTTCAGCCGCCCACAGAATCGATGGGCATAGTCCTCGAGCGTGGCCGTCGGAATGGCACCGTTGTCACGCGAAAAATACTTGATTGTCACACCTGACGATTGCCTGCATCGCCAGCCAGAGGAAAGTGAGGAATACTAACAGACTTGGGGCAAACGGACACCAGAGAAGAACATCTCCATACACTCACCACTGCTGTTTGGACTCCATATCCTCCAACCCCATGATCATTTCGTCGCCGATCACGGACACGGAGTATCGAAAACGAGCGAGAACACCATCAGGGAGGGTAAGGCAAGCGTTCCCCTCCGAATTCATTGGACTCTGTCGCGCTGCTGCTCTTAGTGGGGCACGTGAATTGGAGAACTGATAGAGAAAACTCCATGAAGACCCAAGACTTCGGGCAAGTGATCCGTACCGAGGAAGAGGGCGGTATCTTCGAGCAGACGCCGCATTCCCAACTGGCGGATGGTGTCGGCTGTGGGTGCCACCAACGTGTGCGTGTTGGTGGCGGCCTGCACAGCACCCTACCCTGCCCCAAGCGAACATGTATTACTACGTATGATACTGTATCCACGAACAGGTTACCTTTGTCGACGTAGCGGGTTACGTGGTTTGACGATACAAGAAGCAAGCATTACCGTAGTGGAAAATGCAAAGCTGATCGGCGTCGGTACATATCCTAACGCAGCTGCACAATCGTGATCGTGCAACCCTCGACCGAGTCGTACATGCTTCGATTCCGTACCGAATCCGCATCATATGCCAGCAGTGGCCAGTGCACAGCAATTTGCAACTGCCTCATCCATGCTGACCACCGTCTCAAGAATTCGAACGGATAAATGTGCCGAGCGCATGTAGTACGCTTAGTCAAGGATACTCGGCATCTCAAATGGCATACACTGTAGCAAGACAGCCCACGAGATCACGGCAACACGGTGTTCAATGCTTGGTCCATTGTGGATCGCCAATCGTGCGATACTCCAAGAACAAGAACTGCTAGACATGGGTACCACACACAGTCTTCCCATGCAAATAAAGCGTGGCGTGCTCTAGCCGAAGGAAACGCCACTAGCGCAACTATGTGACCGTGACCAAGGAGTCCTGCACAATCACCTGCGTGCCGCGTTTAACTGTGTAAATACGCCACCACGTTCTTTGTAGTTGACGCACCATGGATGCCGATTTCCAGCGAACGTCCAACGGTATCTTGTAACCATGCGCTCAATCTCAAAAGGCTTGTTGCCACACCTGTGATGCCCCCCTGCGGTGCTTACCGCAGTTGTGTGATCAATAGAGTGCCCCCGCTGGCGTGCCGCACCAAATGACGATTTCGAGCTTGGGGGTAGTAGCTGTATCGGCTTCCATGACAACATCCAACTGCGTGAGATCACTGCAAACGCCACAGGTCAGGGATTTGATTGAGCTCAAAATCGTTTTTGCAGATCAGTGTATTGATGAGCATCTGAAACTATGCTCGTTTGCCAGAAGACACTCGCATTGAGCAGCAAGTGGCTCCCTTGGGCTCAATCGTTTCAGCGTCAGTTGCGCTCGTCGACTGAGACACCGACCGCTCTCTTGATCGCATTGCTAGCGGAACACTCCACACAAGAAATAGTCACCAAAAGCATAGCTAGCGCAGCTGTGCAACAGAGATCGTACAGTCCTCTACCGTCGCTTTCGCTCCACGATTCACAACCATCACCGTGTCGTTGGCTTGAAGCGGTCGCACAATGCTTGTCGACTGCCAACGAACGTCCGAATACCTCGTGTAACAGGTACTCATGCGGATCGTTTTTCCATTCACTTGTAGTAAGAACTGCCCATCAAAACTTTGCTTGCCGGGGAAGCCAACGTCCACGTCAATCAGGTAGAGTCCTCTTTGCTTCACCAAAATCCCTTCCTTTTCGGCCATGAATTCCAACCCAATCACCTCAGCTGACGGGTGCGTTTCCCACACGAGTGGGGAGTTGAACTCTACAGGACCAGTCGAGCGGAACAAGCCATATGCCAACTTTGGAGCAACAGTTGCTTCCAGTCCTTTGGCTTCCTTGAGGACAAGCATCTCTCCTTCCAAATCACGAAACTTGGCATCAAGGATCTCGACCTTGTCTGAGGGTACTGCGGCGAGCCGGAATTCGTACAGCAGTGTCGTGAGGAATTGCGTTGTTTGCAGCACCAATTCAAACTGAATCTTTAGCGACAAGTCATCAGTTTGCCGGAAGAGAGTGCATTTGCCCTTGGAGTCGTTTCGTTCTCCTCCTTCGGCCTCTGTGGCCTGTAGTTGTTCAGCAAAGTGGCGAGCGTAGTCCACTAGAGTAGCATTTGGGATGGCTGAGCCATCTTTGACAAAATCTTTCGTTATCATCTTGCTCACGAGCCTGATCGGTACAACAGACGCGAAGGATACATCCACAGCGATTAGCAGAGACGCATGTAAGTATTTACGTTTCGATCGCGATACTATACCATTGCTCCTTCGAGCGACAGTCCTCTAGCCAGATAGCGAGCGCTTCGCTTCGCACAGAAACAATGAAGCGGAAACGATGCAGCTCCCCATCGACATAAAATGCCGCACTCCCGGTAGTTTTCATAGCGAACGCCAAGGCAGAGCGGTCCGTCGTCTTCATCTATGGCGTTGTTTCCTGCTTCGAAGCACGTGGGCAAATCGCGAATGTGATACTTTAGCCATCGAAAATCAATACACCTCGCTGAATCCTACCAGATCAACCAGCCCTTTCCGAGGAAAGACATCCCCTTCATGCGCCTGGAAGAAGAAAACACGCGGAAAGAAAGACAGTAATTTCGGCGTTTCGCTCGTGAATACCAATTGAAAGCCTTCGATTAATAGTTACTTTTCTCAGGAGATGGATGATAGCGTCAGATCCCACCGTAAACAACTATTTCGCCATCAACCATCACGTTTTTCTCAACCTTTCTCCTTGAAGGTATTTGTTGATTGATGCCTGACCATGAAAGCACAATTTGCCAAGACGAGTGATTTATGGTTGCAGGCGATGCATTGGAGGTGAGTAAAATTGCTGCGTTCGACGGATCAACAGTAGAGATTGTACGTGAATCTAGTTTTCCTCCGTCTACCGTCGACATGCCTTACCGAACGATGAGCTCGCTTGATCCAAAGAAGCTGTGTCTGCAGCAGTAAGAAAGACAATTCGATGAAATCAATGCAACCATCACATGTCAAGGATTGGATTAAAATCAAATGTATTGTGCGCAGTTATATCGGAAGTTGTCGGTGATCCACAGAATTTGTGGTGTGCCTTCACCCCACAGCTGATGCACTGATCGTTTGCGCGGACTATTCGCCTCCGACCCACGGTAAATGGATGCTAAATACAGATTACGCCGATATCCCCGGAGAAATGTCTTTCGCTCACCGCCGCCATAGACCATTGCCATGGCTTGCTTCAGTACAGCTACGTCCATCGCCATCTCTTGCTTCAGGGTGGATGCCGATTAATTATTTTCGCGCGCCGTGCTCCCTAGCAGGGGCGCGCGAAAATCATTTCTCGGCATCTGCACGGCGTGCTTCAGTGCACCTAGGTCCATCGCCGTTTCTTGCTTCAGTGCAGCTAGGTTCATTGCCATCTCTTGCTTCAGTGCAGCTAGTTCTATCGCCATCTCTTCGAGTTTTGCATTTAATATGACGATAGGGTCAAGCGGAACTTCTAATAAATGGAAATGATATTCCGCGCGCACCCGAAAATCTTGGCACTGGATAGCGAGGGCGATGCATAGCCATCGGGATCCGCCCCCGGCTTCTGGCGACAGAAAACAAACCGATTCAGACCGCTTATTGTCAAGCATGGTAGCGTGTAAACAGTTACGAAAGCGATGGGCATAATCAACGAGCGTAGCAGTAAGGATCATTGACTCGCCACAGACAAATGACTCAACGGTCAGATCACATGCTTGCCTTTGCCCATCCAATCATTAAGAAAGAATACCACACAACGTGAGAACCAGACAGACCTACAACAGATCCCCTGCATAGCGGCCAACTCGACAAACGTACCATTGCCGTTTCGACTGTGTATTCTCCAACCAGATTTTCATTTTGCCTTGGGCCACGGAAAGAGAGAAGCGGAACAGCGGCGAACGATTGCCTCCTAAAAGGAGAAATATCGCTGTTCCTTCGGACTCCATGCTTTGCTGTTGTCTTCGTCTCCTGCAGGCGTCAAATTCGAGAATGACATTTTCCAGGAGCTAGAGCTATCGACAACACTTCACATATACATCGGCCCGTTGTCGAGGAGTACCCCATGGCTAGCCCAACTGCCATACCTCGAAATGGCAGTTGGGCATGTCAACCTAGGCCAGTGAGTGACTCAATTAGGATCATTCTGTGGAACGCCAGTTGGACTCGTACTGTAGAGGCACACAAATACACAAACATTCACGAGTACATTCGAAACAACTACACCGCATGAGATTGTGCGGTCTAGGAAAGACCATGGGTCCACTTTGCAAGAATGTTAAAGTGATTAAGTGTCGCCGTTTTGTATTTCGGCTCCCGAAACTTCGAGCCAAGATATGCTACGATGCCTAGGGGTGGCAAGACCATCAGCTGAAACCAGCATTTAACTTTTATGACGAATTCAATCCCGGCTACCCAGAGAAGGCTTGCGTCTGCGAACAGGCAGCTTGGCTTCGTATTGCTGTAGTCATACCCCCATCAAAATGCCAGCAGTGCTGCATCTCTTCGCTGATATGAACGAGGGGTCCAATGATCTTTCTAAATGCTGATACCTCAGGTCCCTGCTGATGCTTATTGATTACAGCAGGTAAGACCTGCTGATACGTACCTGAGGTCAGCATTTATTACCCGCCGTAATCAATCGACCAAGTAGAGTCCATGACTAACAAACAGGCTGTCCATAATGGATAGCCTGTTAGTCAAGCGACAGCCCCGGGTGGGGACTTCGTCGCCGAAATAATCACTTCGCGGCCTTCCAGGTTCACTGGCCAGCCACGGTTCTTCAAGGACACCGTGGTCACCCTATTTCCAGCGGGGGTGCCCTACACTCATCCATTGCGTGTTGCTGCCTTTTGATGATCTCACCATTGACGAAACGATACAGTACCTTTGAGACAAGTCTACATGCACATTGATGGTGTCGCCCCC
>JAADWT010000629.1:0-17034 GCA_023336285.1 Pythium grandisporangium
AAAGTTATTCGCCAGCCCGCCGCCATTTCCTTTCATTTCCAAATTACCTGGCTGACCCCCAAGCGACTCTTCACGAAGACGACCTCTTCCACACATTTACTACCGATACCCACCACACACTACTACCCCCACTACCCACATTGACCATGGTTCTTTCAGCAGATGTGGACATCTCGGGCGCGCTGGCGGAGGAGCGCATGCTCACGCAGTCGCACCAGACGAGTGCGATGGACGTGGAGGCCAAGCGTCGCGCATTGGCGCAGCTCTCGGTGCCCGTGCCGGCCTCGGTCGTGCGCTCGTACCTCTCGGAGTTTGAAGACGACAGCGTTCGCCGCCTCACCCTGCGCTACACGGGTGACGATGTGACCCCACGCGGATGGAAGCAGGGCCCCGCGAACCACGGCATCCAGGTCGTGTACGGCGAAGTGGCGGGCAGCAGCTGGCACACAATGCGCACCACGGGCAAGCTGCGCGTGAGCGCTGAAAAGGCTGCACAGGTGCTGGCGGCCACCGACATGGTGCCCAAGTTTGACGACATGACCAAGGAGGTGCGCGTGCTGGAGAAGCTCAGCGAGGCCACCGAGGTGCGCTTGGCAACCTGCAAAGCCGTCATGTTTACGTCTCCGCGCGATTTCTGTGTGGCTACGACCGTGCGGCGAGAGGCGTCGGGTCGTATCGTAATTGCCACGCGGTCCGTAGACCACCCGGGAGCCAACCGCTCGGGGTTTGTGCGTGCATTGTCGATGATCTCGGGGTACATTTTGACGCCCGACCCAGAAGACCCGAACGTGTGTGAACTCGCGGTCATTGCGCACATGGATCTGGGCGGCAACATGCCGGCCATGGTGATCCGGTACGTGGGGCTGTCGGCGCCCATCAAGCTAGTGGAGAAGATTCAAAGTGTTGTGCTCGCGGCCCAGTAAGAGTCGAGGCCTCCACTACCAGTAGTAGTAGGGCGCCAATTACTTTATTCCTCGACCCAGTTGCCCCACGAGCCAACACTCCATACCGGTGCCTTGGCAACGCGGTGGCGTGGTTTTTTATGTACACTATATATCACCATAAGCCATCGACACGTTTGACGCGAGAAACAGCAATACACAACAAGACCAATTGCCATTGTAAATTCTGCACATGTCCGATTCCTGTGCCCTTACTATTTATCACTAGCTGTAGTCGGATTTTGTATTCAACGCTGGTGACCGTGGCTCTACTACGTAAGGAAGGTATGCATCGGCCTCATCCAGCGCATAAGCTAGCGCAGGGCGTAGACAGAGAAGACTGCATGATCGTTGCATCCCCATCTAGAGCTACAGATCTATATAGAGATTCCCAGCTTCAGCTTCAGCTTCAGCTACAACTGTACAACTGCAACTCCATCGACAGTTTGCTGGCACCAGTCATGCTGCAATGGCGCGGCGTCAACGTCGGCAAGAAGGACATCTCGGATGACGGTTTGCGCGTCAACCGAAGCCATCCGAATGACCGGCGCATACGTTTGTCAGGTGTGTGTGTGTGGGCATCATCCCCGTTTTCTGGTCACCTGCTGTACCGTATATCGCAGGGCGTAATACAGCATAGGCGTCAAAATGAGACAGACAGCTTCGAGGAAAACGCTATTGCCAGGGACGATAACGCCTTTCTCCTTCCACCAGAAGGAGAAAGCACGCGGTAGTTCCGCGTGGATTTCCACCCACTTACAGCAACGTGTGGTAGAGTACGTACTCTACCACACGATGCAACTCCTCTTGGTCACTTCCAAAAGCCTACGGGGACCACACCCACACACATTCCGTGATTATGCGCAGTTAAGAACACCTCCGGCGCCGCAATCGTCACGCCCTGGTCGTGTCTTTGCGGCAGTCAGCGAGGGCCATCATCATCATTAAATGATCCCTCCGTCCGTCGCCAATGCGGAAGGTATCGTGTCTCTTCAATCGCGGATGGCTCGATCGATTGGCTGGTATCGATGGGTCACCAGCAGCTACAGCGTACAGTGTACGAGCTGCGCATATAGTAGCTGCTTCCTTCGGGCGTAGCGCCAGATACGCGCGGCGTTGTGGAGGAGAGCGGGGCGCTCACTCGGATACCAGTACGTACGCGTTCGCCATTGCGTTGTGTGGCGTGGAGTGGCTCTACGCAGTGAAAAGCAGAGCATCGAGTTTAGTGGAAGATGGAGGATCGAGTCGTGTGGAATATGGAGAACCGACTCCAGTGGAAGGTGGCTGGCAAGACACATCTGATGAGCAGTCTGAGAAGGTGGGGCCGAAATCTATTACTATCAGTGGGAAGCGTTCAATCTTGATCACACATGCGACCGCTATACGCCTGTATTGGTTGGTCCCTGGCTACTCACTCATCTACGGTGTGCCGTATGAGTAGGGGGCTGGTGTTGTACGGGACGGCGCGCTGTGCAATGCTTCCGCAGCACCAGGCAATGGAGTCGACGGAGGTCTAACACACGCAGTGCAAACTGTCACAAGTGGAAGAATGGATGGAATACGACGATCTTACCGTTAGCCAACTGCGTGGGGGGATGGGGGGAGGGGGCAAGCTAACGTGGCTCTACAGGAGCACCATGCTGCATTCATTGCAAATAGGTGAAGCAGAGAGCAAGGAGTGTGCGTTGGGCTGTTCCCGTTGAGCTAGCTCACTGTTGGCAACGACGACAACGACTCAAGCGATCGCGATCAAGAGCCAAGTGAGGGAAGAGAGAGCAAGCGTGAGCAGGACGAAGCGGACGACAAGGCAAAGCAAGAAGCTACAAGATGGTGGATGCTCGGTTGCTGAATGCAATCTTTCGCTTCAAGCACAGGACCCCCGGTCATGATCAAACGCCGGCGCAATGCGCTGCGTTGGTGGCATTGGTGCGCGCGAGTGTGGAAGCCATCACGGAAGCGCCCTGTTGTGAGGTGGTGCAGGGAAGTGACGACGAACTGCAGGAAGATTGGGTCCCGCACTTGGACCCGCTCATGCATGATCGCATGATTCCGGTGGATCAGTTCACGAGAAAGGAGCGAGCAGAGCTGGCTCGCATGCAGCGCCTGCTTCAGCCCTTGCCGGCTGACAGTGTGCCGAGCCGTGGAGATGTGTGGTGTGAAACGTGGTTTCCGGAGTATGCAGGTGTTCTGCAAATGCAAGATGCCGGGGTGGATACACTGCATGTGCAGGTTCTGGCATTGGATGATTGGGGAAGAGTGTTGCATTTTCTTGCCGACGGTTCTTCCGTCTCCAGTGCGGAGGCCAAGTCATTGAAAGTGCTTAATTGTGGTCGAATCAGCTGGGGCAACCGCATGCCTTTTTCCAATGCGCTCAACGCCGAGCTGCAACAGGCTATGCAACGAACAGGGACGAACCGAAGCGCAGCGAACGGTAGGACGGTGGGGCACCAGAAAACACCCACGTTTCTGGCTGCCATGCTGCGAAAGTCGATCTGCAAGGTGGGGGCAAAGTGGTCTGGAAGCACCTCGTTTTGTCCTGACGGAGGCATGACGGACGTAGGAATGCACACGGGAGGCATGCCACGAGACACTTGTTGGCCCCTCGTTTGTGCGGCAATCCGTCAATTTTTGCCAGGGTGTGGAGCACTTTTTGACAAGTTTGTGATTGCCCTCAAGTGCGACGTGCTGGACAAGGAGTTGGAGGCGTTGCGCGATGACGGGTGTCTTTCGATGAGTGATACCATGTTTCGAGCTCATAGCAACGATAGTTTTGCGATTCTCGAGAGCGTGGCCATCCACACAATTGAACTGGGCGAGAAAGGGTACGACTGTGGTCGGATGCATGTAAAATGTGAAACATGGCGGAATGTCATTGATGAGGCAACAAAAAGGTGGAGTGACAATGTCACGGCAGCGTTTCAACTTCCCAGCTCCGATGAGCTCCGTGGGATGCAAAATACTGTGCAATATCCGTGTTTGGAGCCCCCTCTCTGCATCTGCTGGGATGATCTGCGGCAACCAATTGGAGATATCCGAGCAGCTGCATTGAATCAAATTCGTGACTACGAGTTTGTTGATGGATGTGCGTGCTCTGCTGCAACTCTTATTCAGTATTTGAGCGCAGGAGAAACAGATCGCCATCAGTATCGGAAAACGGCTGCCTTTCGGGCGATTGACAACTTTATGTACGTGCAGTCGGCACGTTTGACCCATGGCCGCCAAACGAATGACGCTGCTGCAGATGATTTGACCACGGACGACCTTTTCACCGTCGTTGAATGGTACAAGAAGCACATGCAACCGACTACAACTGTAGGATACATTCACGAACTCATGCCCGTTCAACGACGTAGCCGCTACCATCTCGTGACCTGGATTGCGTTTTGTATTGCACATCAAATGTGTCGCAAACCTTTCCGACTGGTGGAAGAGTACGGCATTGCTTTGGATTGGCGTCGCTTGGAAGTATGCGTGTTGGATGAACGATCAGCTCGCGATGCGCTCCAAAACGTGGTTGAGTACCTACGCTCTTGGGGGCGTCGAAATCTGTCACCCTTGTTTCATTTGGAAACTCAAGAGCCGACACTTGAGTTTAGTCGGCGCATGGGCGAACTTCTGCCTCAATACTTAATCACATATGGAAGAATTCTTGAAAAAGTGCGCACTGTACTATTCCAGAAATGGGAGGCTATTAAAGCCCGGAAAGCGCGAATCAGGGTTCTTGATGGTGAGATCGCACAAGCACAACGAGAGATCGAAAATAAGGAAAGTCTGCTTACTCAGGAAATAAACGCTGTGCGTCGAGCTGATCCTGCCCGCTGGAAATGGGTGACTCCTTACAATGATCAGACAAGCTACTATGAAAGGTCCATCGCGTCGCGAAAGAAAAAATTGAGGCAAAAACAACAAGAAAAATCACGATTGGAGCGGCTACACGAATTTGTTGTGAGCCCATTGCCGGCGGCAAAATGTGATTCTTTGGAAGTACTTTTCCTGCTTGATCCACCTGAACCTCTTGACATTCTTGGCCACTTGTGTTGTGTGGCACAGCATGCACTGAATCCAGAAGAGGCAGAACATGTATACCCACAGTGCGGCGCCCGTTGGATGGACCACTTTAACACATATTCTTTTCAAGAAGAAAATGCGACGACTCAACTGATCACGGCATTTCCACGTCGTCTCGCAGTACCGTCGTCGTATGGGCCAAATCACGTCGATTGCGTGTCTTCCTTGGACGATTTCCGCCAAACATGCCTATGGTTTCCTGAAGGGGGCAATACGTGGCTCGCTTGGTCGGGCTGTCCTGGAAGGTACATAAATCCATACAAAATTTCCAGTGCTGCGAGCATCACGTACTTCACGGCAGCGGTGCCGCTTACCGAGCGTATTGTTGGAAATTGCTCAGGCGAGAGTGAACCCAGCTGGCAGTGGGCTATCAAATACCCAGGTGGGAAGACAAGAGGAAACATCGGGTACGCGAATGCTGATCAGTATACTCTGGCCCGGGACGATTTTAGTGCGTATACGTCTCTTGCTGCTTTGCGCGCGTTTCCGATGCTGCAGTTGCGCAAAGTGTTTATCGCAATGGAAGACGACACGTTGCCCTGGGATAATCCAATCGTAGAAACAGTGGTTCGTCAGGCAATCTACCAAGTCGGCGAACTCACAGATGAACAACGGCCAAACTTCCTGTGGCACGTCGATCTGTGTGATAGCCATATGAGTGGTGAGTTCGCAGCTATCCTCGAACGTTTGGTGGAAAATGTCGAAGCATCTCCCGCTCGACGCTGGAAATGTATTCCGCTACTGGGTGAGCTTGCGGGATTTCTGGCGCAATTTAGCGCTAATGCTCGATTGTCAGTGGCGGGTATTACTCGTGTCGCGCGACGTCTAGCTGGTGAGTTGCGCACGAAGTGGCAAGAAGGTGTGACAACGTCAGAGCAATGCAAACTGAGGTCTCGTGAAGCCCTTTTGTACGGGTTTGCACTGATCGGGTACACCCTTGGTAACCATCCAACGTCGGAGGAGCTTCTTGAACTTTGTGAATTGTTGATACTCTTTCACAATTCGAAGTTGTTCGCAATCGAACCTGCTTTATTGGACACTGTTCGCCGTGTGGAACGCAGTGTTCAAGTGGTTATGTCGCGTCGTATCGCCTCCGTCATGGGATGTTCTGACCTTTACGGAAGCATTAGTGACCTATGTCGATTGGTAAATCCGCGCTTCCCAGTAAATCTGCAATGGAACAGACATGTACCTGACTCCTCAGCACCCCCGTCGTTTTTCACGAGTTGGTTCGAAGCCACTGATGTGCAAACAGAGCGTCACTATGTAGTGAATTTCTTCGACGGCTTAATTCTGGAAGATGGACGTCCTCCAGGTGGACTGCCAATGTCAATTCGACAGTCGACCACCTACAGGGAGTTGTTTGGTGACCAAGACTTTGAGGTGAACGGAGCCCGTGGTGTGTTTCGCTCGGTGTATGCGGTTAATGGCAATCGTTATTACACATTTGCCGAAACGGGTGGAGAATTGGCCTTGGAAGAAGTATGCATGGTCGATAACCAAAGTCACACGTTTCAATTGTGCTCACAAGCATGGGTGACATGTTTTCGCGAAGAATTCCCGACGCAGTTGGGTGTGTTGTATTCACATTGGTATTGGGTGGAGCGTGAGTGTGTGATACTTCGAGCACGGCAAGCAGCACCTGTTGATGTTTCGTTTGTGGTCACATTTGTGTGTCGAGACAGCAGTCTTGCAGCTGTCTGTTCACAGGTGCCACGAATCGACCGGGCACTACCACGAACAGTCATTTTTGCCTGCGTGGAAAGCAAGAAGTACAGTATGATTGTGCAGTGTCCTCCAGAACTACTACGCGTATTTTCAAAGTTTGAACTCGCATCTTTGATCCATACACTTGTATCTCCAAACGGGGTGCTCGAAATTGACATGCCGCGCTATGGATTGCGCTTCTTTCTGGATGAATCCTATCACATCGCCTCCACGAACTATCGTGGTTACGTGCTGGCCACCGATCAACAAATGCACGACGGACTGACATTTTTCCACCGTCATCTCGTGCTTAAAGACAGCACCATGGATTGCACACGCGCGCAGCGCCGAATGATCGTTCCGGCAGGTAACGTGGTGTTGCAAGATACAAATGTTCAAGGAAATGACCACCACCGCCTTGTAGACGTTGAAGTCTCCCCAGACGCTTCCACGAAGCTCAATGTTGCTGTGGTCGATGAACATCAACGATTTCGGGTGCTTACGTCTGAGTCCCTGGAGACACGACTACAGCTTGCTGCACTGTGTGCGGCAAACGGTACGCGTGTACCGGCAGCTTCACTGTGCATGACCGGAGGCGAAGCTGCGCTTCAGTTACTGCGTGGTTGCGCTCCAAGCCGCCCATTTGCAGCTGTCGCACTTGGCCACATAGCCGCGATTTGCAACCTCGGATGGCTCACACCTGCGCTTAAAATTAAAGCGATGGGACTTTTGGATGACTCCGATCGCCTTGCATTCTTGCATTGTAAAGCCGACGGCAGTGAGAAGGCTAATGCACGCAGAACAACGCGTGTCGCTTATCATCACCAGTTAGATGAATATAACAGCGACTGTAGCCAGCGGATTCCTCCCCGGAACTCTCTTCGTCAGAGATTGACGCGAAAAGAAGAGGGGGACATCGCGGGTACCACCAGGTTGCGTCATTCGAGTCCCTTCGAGCGACCTCACGCAGCATGTGAACCGGAGGTTGCATTGGATAACGCACCTGTGGACAGTGACGTGATTGCGAAGAACGAGACTCGATTGAGCTCGTTGATCGCGACGCCTATTGAAGTCAAAGACTCTGCCATTCCGCAGTTCCCACTGGATTGTGACGGCCGAAATACCATGAGTCGCCATATGCTCAATGACTTGAAAAAGAGTTGGCACATACACCAGGCGAATCCTGCACGTACTCTTATGTGCTCGAATCACGACAATGGCGTCGCAATACTCATTCCTCACGTCAAGGATATGCTAGTAGAAGTATCCGCGCAACGACGCCAAATGTGGTCATATCTGATCGCCTGCGTCGATAGTGCACGCAGCAGCTGGCGTGATCGACTTTCGGCAACAATCCATCGAGTGCCTACAGTCACAATGGTCGATCTTGTTCGCTCCGTATTGGACAATGATGTGCTTTTGTTTCTTGCACCACGATTTAGTCGTGCAAATCGTGAACGCTTTCGTGACGCTACCATCCTCCTGATGGAGCTTTGTGTACTGGAGGACAAGTTGACTCGAGTACACCAGAGAGCGCAAGCATCGGCCATGGGCATTGCTTCTCGCTCTACCCAGAATCCCTCGGCAGACCAATATTTCGTGGATGAGTTACTCTGTCTCCGCCTTTGGGACACTCGCGCGCATCCGTATTGGTTGGCGTTCGAAGTGGAAGGCCGTTTGCAGATCCGACCAGAGCAGTACACAATAGCTCATCATCTGATCAATACGCCCCGCAGTGTGTGCCAACTCAACATGGGACGTGGTAAGACGCGTGTCATCCTACCCATGCTTCTATTGTACTTCAAGTATCTCTATGCACGCAGTACTGCACCTCGAGTCGTTCGAGTGCATTTCTTGACCCCACTCCTGAGTGAAACGAGGCAATTTATGCATCGCGTTTTGACAGCGGGTATTTTGCAACTTCCCTTTGTCGAACAACCATTTGAGCGACAGACTTTCCTCGGCCATCATGATTTGTTACGTATGCAAGCCGCGGTTGGAGTGATGGCGCGACACGGTGGGTTTCAGATTGTTGCTCCAGAGCATAGGTTATCCCTGCAACTGAAGCGACTGGAGATGGCGCCCGAACTGGATCTCGTTGAAGAGGAGGACATTGAAGCGAGTACTGCAGTTCGTGAAACGTTGGACGCATTGCTCGATGGCGAGCAGTATATCGACCTATTTGATGAGAGTGATGCGGTGTTGCACCACAAGTATCATCTTGTGTATGCTGTTGGTACACCAGAGGCCCTTGAGAGTGGTGCAGATCGCTGGGTGGCCACCGAGGCGTTACTGCGTGTGCTTAATAGCCCCTCTAGTCACCGGGTTCAAAATGTATTGCAGATGTTCCCTGAACTCTGGTATTCAGCTCGCGAGTACGTAAAGCGACTTGGGTCGTTCAATGGATTTCGATTGAAAACCAAAGCTCATCGAGATACCGAGACAGACAGGAAGGGAACGTGTCCACGCATGTTGTTGCGCCGTGCCCTCGTTGAAGATCTGATTGACCACGCGCCTTTTGAGATGAAGTGGTTACATGCGGCATTTGCTTTGCGCGATGATGGAAACCGAGACCGTGCTCGAGCTCGCGAGGATTTGATACGGATGTTGTGCGATCTCAGTACTGATGCCAGTAACCAGTCGATCCACTCCTTGTTCCCCAAGGCTGGAGACGGTCAAACTCAAATGCACCATCAGCTCCTTGCGTTGCGTGGTTTGGTAGGATATGGTGTATTCGAGCATTGCCTGGAGAAGCGCAATCGTGTGAATTATGGTCTTCCTGTCGTGGGAACACGTGCCAAGGCTTTGGCTGTTCCGTTTACCGCTGCTGATGTGCCAGCCGAGCGCTCGGAATTTTGTCATCCCGATGTGAGTATCGTATTGACACTGCTTGCGTATTACCACGCTGGGCTTCGTAACAATGAAGTTCGTCAAGCGTTTGAGATGCTACTGTCGTTGGACATGGCGGAGCAGTCGCAATACTATCGCGAGTGGTTCTCAAGTGTGCAATCACGCCTGGGGGATGAGAATTCGCGTGCACAACTCGCGAATGTACGCGATATAGTCTTGGACAACACGGCACAGATGACGCTCTTGTGTGACGTGTACCGACATGCGACAGAGGTGATTAATTTCTTCTTGAACATGTGCGTGTTCCCGAGTGATACCAAACAGTATCCAAATCGACTGGCGCGAAGCGCATGGGATTTGGGTGAAGGGGTGAGCCGTATGGGCTTTTCGGGTACAAATGATAATCATCGCCTTTTGCCGCGCGGATTTAAGCAAAAGGAGCCAGATGTGGCGGCACTTCGAGCGACAAACGGACGTATGTTGGGTCTCGTCTTGCAAACAACACGTGGATATGATGTGCTTGACGAAGGCAACGAAGAACGCGATGGTGGTTCGGTGGAGGCGGTTCCTGTGTGGCAGGCACTGCTGAATCGTGCGCTTTTAAGAGGTTGTCATGCGCTGATTGACACGGGTGCGTTACTAGCGGGTGTACCAACTCACGCTGCCGCCGCGTATCTTGCGAAGAAAGATGAATTTCAACATACAGGCGTGACATATTTTGATTCAAGAAACGAATGGAATGCGTGGGTCGTGCTGGACGTGGAACGTCATGTGGTCACGGTACTGACTGATTCATCGATCCATGAGCGTGAAACGTTTGTGATTTTTGATGAGGCGCGTGCACGTGGCTCGGATATGAAGTTGCTTCCACATGCGGTGGCTGCCCTTACGCTGGGCCCTGGGTTGACGAAAGATAAATTAATGCAGGGTGCAGGACGAATGCGGCAGTTGGGTTGCGATCAAGCGCTATGGTTCATGAGTACGTCTGAGGTGGCTGCAAGTGTGGCAACTGCAACTACAATGGAAAGTGTGGCCTCATCGTCCACTTCACAGCAAAGTGGGGATAATCGTGTCTTGCCATTGCCGAAGAAGGCGAGACTTGCCAGCGGCAGTAGCCGATGGAACCGCGCTGAAACTGCTCTCTTTAATGTATTCTCTTTGAAACCCAAGAAAAAGAAAGCGAGACCTGCGGGCAAGGCAGAATTGTCAACGGACTACTGGACGAGTGCGTCAGGGACTCCTGTGCCTCCACGGTGGCTGGCGCGGAATGTGCTGCAATGGGTCATGGAAAATACGCAGGAGCAGTGCACTGTGGGGCAGTTGGAATGGGCTGAAAGCGGAAGCCATTACTGTGCACCATTATCGGGAGGCGTCAAGGCGGAGTTGCTCGTCGACGACTGGACACTGGAGGGGCTGTACGCCACTGCCCAATCCCAGCAACTCATTGGCGAGATTGTCGAGAAACGCTTAGCTCATCGCTTTGGTGATACTGATGAGAAGTCCGAAGGTGAGCTTGCGCAAGTGTTACAGTATATTGC
Source organism: Pythium grandisporangium (assembly GCA_023336285.1). Lineage (NCBI taxonomy): Eukaryota > Oomycota > Peronosporomycetes > Pythiales > Pythiaceae > Pythium > Pythium grandisporangium. The sequence goes on from JAADWT010000629.1 coordinate 11,105, forward strand.
TGGCTCAACGCAGATGTACGGGTTGGAGACGTGGGTAGAGACGACGGCCTATGGCGAAGAGTGTGAGCGTGAACTCCAAGTGGAGCGTGAGCTGGAAGAGGAGCGGGAGGTGCAGCTCGCAGCGCTACACCCACGTAGCGAGACGGACTGGGACTACCGTGTGCTCCTGACAGCCACGTCCGTTGTGGACGTACTCGATATTACGCAGGCAGAGACGATGCAAACTGCGCTTTCTCAACGATGTGCGTCTGCGGAAGCGATTGGGTGCATTGCCTGGCACGACGCGGATCTTTACGGCACCGCCAATTTTTGGGATACGGTTCGCGCCACTGGAACATTGACGTCGTACCTGCGCTTGATCGATGTATTGGTTGTGTTTGCAGATAACTCGGTCCTGCTCCTCTCTGAGCGTGAAGCAGATGCAGCCACTCGGATGCTAGTGGAGAATGAGGTGCTAACCCACAGCGGGCCAATGCGTCGACGGTTTAGTGTGATTCATTTCGCTATGCTTCGTCACACGGTGTGTCACCTGGGTGAGCAAGCACGAATGAACGATGTCCCGCTCGTGCGATTGGGATACGGTGTGTCGAATGGCATCCCATTACTTGCATTGATGGCCTGTCGGGTTTTTAATGCTGAGACGGACAGCATTACCGTGGAAAAGAATGATTCTTCCTCGCACTGGGCCGCGCCTGAGCAAGCACTTCGCCAGCTTTTGGAGCCTATGCGTCCATATCCGCGCCAGGGGGAGCTGCGTGAATGGGTTTCGGCTCGCCGCTTTCCACAGCGGTGGACGCGCTCGCATCTCCATGAGCTGGCCATGCGCATGGACTTGGAGGACTGCAGCGCCCTGTGAGTATGGAGAATGGATACACAACGCTAACTTGTTACGCTCTTGTAGTGATGCAGGACCGCCATGCTGTAGCGCTGCCAACGATCAGCCCAAAGCGCATTACTTTTTTTATATTTTTCCAATTCAATGTTGAGTTTGCCCCTTAATAGTACTTCTATCATCTAACAACGAGCGATGATGGATGTTTGCAATGTGGAGGAAGAGAACATTCTCGTGGTGGTGCGGTGTCCAGGACAACCGTACCACAGGAATAATCTCTTCATTTCATGACCATCCGCGCATCCAGGTTTCCCGTGACAATGAGTGCAAACAGGGCAGACCATACACAGTAAGTATTGATACTTGAAGTACATACTGTTCAAACTGGGCACGCAACCTGTGACCAGATTTTGAATTGACCTGCATGCGTGACTGCATGCGTGAGCCGCACCATCACTCACCAAAACGCATTGGGGTCAGTCCCTGCACCAAGTTTTGACCTATACATTTTGTTGTACAGGGCTGTGAGCTGGTCACCAGCACTCATGAAATGCGTGGCGGCTGGTGTGTACATTGTACCCCATCACCTTTCAAGGATGGTATTAATATCGGACATAGCAAGAGATCCCTTGATTACTTTTTGCCGAGAAGAAGTAATCGGGCACGGAACGAGCTTGAACACGAACCGAACCAAGCCAATGCAACCCGCTCGCTGTCCGTGGTCACCAGCCAGCCAGCCAGCCAGCCAGCCGTGTTTTTGTATCCGGCATTGCTAGATTTGCGTTCGGGGTAGTATTACCTCAGGGTATCACATCTCGATTCAGTTCCAGCCTGACCATGATGGACACGGATTACGCGGTAATGCCGCCCACGCCTCGGCAGTCCACGGCCACCACGCACAACGATGGCGTCACGTCAGATGCGCCTCGTAAGAAGCTCACGCTGGTGGAACGCTACGCACTGGAGCCCCCGTTCCGCGAGCGCTCCAACCCACTTGAGACGGCATCTTTCCTGTCAATCCTCTCCATGGAATGGTTTCAGCCCCTGGTTACCCTGGGTGCACGCAAGGTTCTGGAAGAAGAAGATCTCTGGCGCATTTGCCCTGCCGAGGCCTGCGAGACCCTGGAAGCGCGCTTCCAACGGCACTACGCGCCTGCCACCAAAGCGCATAATCATAACAGCAATGGCTCTTCTGGGTTGCTATCGTCGCGGCTTGCCCGCACCATGATGCGCGTGTTTCGTCGGGAGATGCTTACCGTGTTTGCGCACCACGTGGTCTACATTGTGTGCATGGTGCTGCAGACTTACCTTGCGCAGGCCATGCTGGACTACGTCAATGACCGCCCCAACCGCCTGCACATCACCAACGGCTACGTGCTCGTGGCGCTCATGGTCGCGGTTTCGTTCCTGGGCATGACCACGCTCAACTACGCCTTCTTCCTGTCGTCTCGCGTCGGGGTCAACATGCGCTCCATCGTGCTAGATGCCGTCTATCAAAAGGCGTTGCGGCTCTCGGCCACGGCCCGACAGTCTTACACCTCGGGTGACATCGTCACGCTCATGAGCGTCGACTCGGAGCGCATCTTCAACGCCATGGCCTCGGGTCCGTGGATCATCGTTGCCCCACTCACCTTTATGGCGACGATCGTGCTCATTGCCGTGCTATACGGCATTTACTCGGCGCTCGCCGGTGCCGTTGTGCTCGTGGTCGTACTGCTGACCTCGGTCAAGCTGGCCGACCACATTGGCCGCATCCAGGGCAAGTTACTCACCGTCGTGGATGAGCGCGTCAAGGTGACCTCCGAGGCCCTGCAGGGTATCCGCGTGATGAAGTTTTACGCATGGGAGGAATCGCTTGTGCACCGCGTCGAGAAGATCCGCGTGGTCGAAGTGGCCCTGTATCGCCGCTTCCACCTGCTCAGCGTGATCAACTCGACGCTGCTGTTTTTGACGCCCGTGCTGCTGGGCGCCGTGATTCTGGGCGTCTACGTGGGCTTTGAAGGCTCGCTCACGGTCACGGAATCCTTCACGATGATCGCCATTGTCAACATTAGCCGCTTCGCTGTCAGTGTCTTCCCGCTAGCGATCGCGGCCGTCTCGCAGGCCGCCATCGCGAGCCATCGCTTGGATGCGTACCTGGAAAGCAGTGAGCTCGAGACCGAACCCACCAAGACCATGATTAAGCCGTCAGCATCGGATGATGAGGAGCCATCCGCACCCAAGGGTACCATCCACGTGGAGAACGCCACGTTCATCTGGGCCGAAGTACTGGATACCTCGGTGCCTGAGGTCGTCGTGGTCGAGGAGGTCCCCCAAGAGCAGGACTCGTCTCGTCCTTCCGCCAGCGATCCCTCCTCACTTGCGGTCGTAACGGATGCATCGACACCCGTTGTGGAAATCCAAAAAAGCTTTGTATTGGAAGGCGTCAACATGACAATCGATGCTGGCTCACTCGTGATGATCGTGGGCACTGTGGGCGCGGGCAAGTCAAGCTTCATGAACGCACTACTGGGTGAAATGATTTGTCTCTCGGGCTCGTGTCACCTGACGGGTGAGCTCTCACTGGTCACGCAGGAACCCTGGATTCGCAACTCCACGGTGCGAGCCAATATCCTCTTTGAGTCTCCCTTTGACCAAGAACTGTACGAGCAAGTCCTGGTGGCGACCCAGTTGGCAGTCGACCTGCATGCGTTGCCCAACGGAGACCAGACCGAGATTGGCGAGCGCGGCATCAATCTCAGCGGTGGTCAAAAGGCGCGTATCTCGATCGCGCGTGCCATGTACCGCCAGCATTACGATATCCTGATGATGGATGATCCGCTGAGCGCCGTGGATCCGCACGTGGCGCATGCCATCTTTGAGCGGTGCGTCCTCGGTCTCGCGCAGCGCAAGACAAGACTTCTCGTGCTCAACAGCCATTATGACCTGCTCCCGCACGCAGACCGCATCCTGGTCGTTCAGCACGGTCGGATCGTCGGGGATGGCGTCTACCAAGACATTACCGCGGCCTTCCCCGACCTGGGCGACCATGGTCGGTTGTCCGTCTCCAAATCGGATCACAGCTGGATCGAGGACGAGTTGGAAACCAAGTCAGACGAAGGATGGGGGGACGTGCCATTGATGCAGGCCCTCCCCACGACGGACGCAGATCTGTCTGATTCCTCCAAGCCGTCGTCCGTGCTCGTCGCCTCGCACTGTGATGCCATCTCTAGCCATTCCAGTGCATCCAGCACGACCACCAAGGACCAAGAGCAGCCGACCACACTCTCTGGTCGGCTCTTGCGGGACGAAGACCGCATCCGTGGACGAGTCAGCGGGCAAACGTATCGCGCATACTTTGACGAGACGGGGTTCAACGGTATCGCCGTCGTGGTGGTGCTAGTAGCCGTCTTCTCGAGTGCACAGGGGCTTCGCATCGCGGCTGATTGGTGGCAGGGCTATTGGGCCGAGCAGATGCATCGCCGTGGTGTGGACCCGACGTACTCTGATTCCTTCTACGCGCTCTGGTACTTTGGCTTGATCGCGGTCTGCATCGTGGTCACCATCGCGCGTGGATTCCTCCTGATCGAGGCCTGCATGCGCTCCACACAGCACTTACACGACGACCTCTTTCGTCGCGTGCTGGCGGCGCCCGTGAACCTCTACTTTGACATCACGCCCGTGGGGCGCATCCTCAACCGCTTCTCCAACGACCTGGACCAGGCGGACGCCAACCTACCGCAGCAGTACCAGAACCTGTTCCAGGCCGTGGTCGTGCTCGTGGGTGCGCTGCTTATCTGTGCGCTGGCCTCCGTCTGGGTCGCGCTCTCGTATGTGCCCATCTTTGTCGTCTTTGTGGGCACGGGGCTCTACTACAAGCGCACGTCGCGTGAGGTGAAGCGGCTCGAGGGTGTCAAGCGGACACCCATCTTCAATATGTTTAGCGAGACACTCAGCGGGCTGGCCACGATCCGCGCATTTCAGATGGAGACCACGTTTGCGGCACTGAACCGCGCCACGGTGGATGAGAACACGGGCTATTACTTTGCCTACCGATGCGCGGGGCGTTGGCTGTCGGTGCGCCTGGATTGGCTCTCGGTGCTTATCATCCTCGTGGTTTCGCTCTACGTCGTGGCCGCCAAGGGCAGCGTGACCCCGATTGTGGCCGGTATCTCCATCACGTACTCGCTAATGCTCACCTCCATGGTGCAGTGGTGCGTACGCGTGGTCGACATGACTGACAATGCCATGACCAGTGTCGAGCGCTTGCTGCATTTCCGCTCCATCCCCAGCGAGCGCGAGAACGAGAACGAGACCGAGCCTGATGGCGTCTCCTCCTCACCGACCTCGCCATGGCCCTCGCGGGGTGCTATCCAGTTTGATTCGCTCTGTTTGCAGTACCGCCCAGAGCTACCACTCGTACTGCGTGGTGTCACCATGACGGTCGGTGGGGGCGAGAAGGTGGGCATCTGTGGACGTACGGGCGCCGGCAAGAGCTCGCTCATGATCGCACTCTTCCGCATCTGTGAGTTTGCCAGCGGCACGGTCTGGATTGACGGTGTCGATATCTCACAGCTTCCATTACGCACATTGCGCCGCTCACTGGCCATTATCCCGCAAGACCCCGTGCTCTTCAGTGGCTCGCTGCGTGAGAACCTGGACCCGTTCCTCGAGTACAGCGATGCCCGCATCTGGGCCGTTCTTCAGCAGGTGCATCTCGCGGAGACCGTCTCGGCCTGGGGTCAAGGGCTTGAGTGGATGGTCTCGGAGCGTGGCGAGAACCTGTCGGTGGGGCAGCGGCAACTGCTCTGCATTGGGCGTGCGCTGCTCAAGGACAGTCAGATCGTAGTGCTGGACGAGGCCACAGCCAACGTGGACTCGGCCACGGACAACCTCATCCAGGCCACGATCCGGGCCACGTTCCAAGCACAGACCGTGCTCATCATCGCGCACCGCATCAACACCATTTTGCATTGTGACCAGATCGCCGTCATGGATGGCGGCCAAGTGGCCGAGTTTGGCCCCCCCTCCACGCTGTTGGCGCGTGCCGACTCCATTTTCGCCTCACTCGCACAACGCTCACGCCAGAACGGCAGTGCGATCATATCGTAAAAATGAA
>JAADWT010000063.1:0-41193 GCA_023336285.1 Pythium grandisporangium
TAAAAAAAAAAAAAAATCTACCAACACAGCTGGCATTCACCACACGCTATCTCTCTGCGCGCAGCTAACCAGACGTGCCAGGCAGGATAGAGAAAGCCACGAAACCATCCAGTACATGGTCAGATGTAGCGCCCACGATCCAGGAACTAACTATCTAATCTATCGGCAATGCGATCGTCACACGAATGCGACGGGAGCCGATGCAGCACTCAGTCAAAAGCTGCTGCGGCTCAGTTGAACGTGCACACGGATGCGCCTCACACACACAAAAGTGAGGCCAAACCATGGCCGCTTAGTCTTGCACGACGCTCGCCACGATGCTCTTCTTCTCCGTCGGCCCAACGTACTTCATCCACTCTTCCTTTTGCTTGTGCGCCGTCAGGTGATGGTCCAGTACATCGTTCAGCATCTGCTTGTTGAACACAGACGTGGAGGAGCCGTACGCCGCAGCCTGGCACGCGATAACAAACTTGGAGATCTCACGACCCGAGAAACCATCAATGCGCATGGCAACTTCGTTGAACGTGGCGTCATCAATATCGTCTTCAATGTAGATCTTCTTCGAGTGGCGGCTCGAGGGTGAGCTCACGTAGTTGGTAAAGTACTGCTTGAGCATGCGCACACGCTCTTGCTGGCCCGGAAGCATAAATTCGACCATCTCATCAATACGATCGTTGACTGCCCAGTCAAACTGCTCCGGCTGGTTACTGGCAAACACGATCATGAACTTGTCGCTTGCCTCACCTGTGCGGTACAGGAACGCGTTCAACGCGTTGCGCATGTCTTCACTCATCACCGTGTTGCTACGCTTCTGGAGGAAGGCATCCGCTTCATCCACGAAAAGAAGCAACCCACGGCGGCTGTGGGATGCCCAGTCGAACAGCTTGTGAATCTCGGTCACGCCCTCACGCCCCAACGGTGCAACATCACCACCCGTGAGGATAGCGTACTCGAGACCAGAGTGACGAGCCAGGGCCTTGGCAAACAGAGTCTTACCCGTACCAGGGGGGCCGTGCAGCAATAAGTGACGGAAAGGGGCACGGTTGTTCTTGGTGTTGAACGTCGAGACGGCCACGCTTCGCAGGCGCTCATCCAGCTTAGGCTCAAGGACAACACCCTCCAGCGCGTCATGAGGCTTCTGAAGACGCAACAATCGCTTGACGGATGGCACGGGGTTGGCCACAACCTGGGCCACAGAGCGACGCGACGTTTCACGCACCAGCGACGGCTTGCCAAGACGCGCTTCAATGTACTTGCCGGCGACACCCGTGGAGACCTTGGCCGTGTAGATACCGAGCGCCAGTGCCGTAAGCGATGCCACCGAGGCCGTGAGTTTTTCCTTGTCGCCAACAAAAGCCATGACACCCGCACCGACGGTGGAACCAGCCAACTTGATGCCCTCCATCACCGTCTCGCGGTACTCCTTGGCGCGCACGCGGGCTTCCTCTAAGTGTAAATCGTGGTTAAGACGTTCCTGCTTGATACGCCCCTCGGTTTCAGCCGCGACCTTGGTCAGCTCTGTCTTCTGGCGCAGCTCCGCCTCATACTCGAGCGTTTGGCGGCGGGACGCCTCCTGACGCGCAATCATCTCCTCGTGCTTCTTCTGTTCCTGTTCCTTCATGTACTTTTGCGCCGCCAGCTGGTCCGCGTACTGCTTGCGCTTGAGCTGGTCCTGGTACTGCGCGCGCTGCTGGTGCTGACGTGTCTCCTCCTCAAGCGTCTTGCGGCGCTCCTCACCCTCCTTCTGCACGCGCACAATCTCGTACTGCTTGTACAGCGCCTCGTTCTCCTTCACCTTGGCCTGATGCTCGAGCTGCCTGGTCTTCTCCGTCTCCTTGGCGATCTGGAACGCATCCTTGGCGTAGCGAGATCCCTCCAGCTCACGCGCCGCCTTGGCTGCACGCTCCAGCCCTGACGGATCAAACGAGTAGTTCCCGCCCCCACCACCCTGGGGTGCGTTCTTTGGTGCCTGGTTGAGCGTGCCCCCATTCTGCGGCTGGCCCTGGCCCTGGCCCTGCGAGCTGGTCTCCGCCGGTGGTGGGGCGCTGCGCTTGCCAAATCCTCCGAACATGGTTGTCTTACTCGGCTTTCCTCTGTGATGAAGGGGTGATCCTCTTGGAAGGTTCGATCCGCCTGCTGATTGGGATAATGATAATGCCACGGGCGATCACACTTGTGAGGGGCAAGGAAGGCCCCGATGGATGGCGCAAAGCCCACTGACACAGTGCACAGAGTGATGGTCGTGGCCACTGCAGCCTCGCAATCACCACCTGAGCGCAAACGCTCTCCCAGACCCAATCGTACTTACCCGAAGTGCTGGTGGCCAGTAAGATCTAGCGTGTACTGAGATTGGAGCAATGGCGAAAAATATGATCACAAGGAGTGATGGACATGGAGCTGCTACTGGAACTGGAATGCGCAATTAAGGCGAGAACGAGACTAGAGCTTGGGCAGAATTCGCATGGACCGACTGCAGGAGCTATGGAAGCGCGGCGCGGCCAATGCGCAGAGCAAGATGAAGGTGTGTTAGTGCCCTTACCGAATTATCCTGAGGTGTTCACGCCTTAATGTACCCTCCGCATCCTCTCGCTAATCGATGACTTGCGTATGGCAGTCGACAGCGGAAAGCGCAAACGACGCGGTCAGGAAGCAGGCCGAGTCGCTTCGTGAGACGGCATCCAGCGCTGCTGCTCGCGCAAAAGATTCTGCGGAGGCCGCGGCGAGAGACTCTGCTGCACGAGCCACGCGCGCGGCCGGTGATATGAGCGCCAAGGTCACGGACAATCTGCGAGCCAACCAGAAGCACGCGGCGGAGAATCTGCGCAAGAACAGTAACTACCTGCAAAGCGCCGTCAAGGCACAAGCTGAGTCATTGAAAGAACGAGCAGGAACCACGTTGAGAGCCACCTCTGCGTCGGCCAGAGAGCAGGCCGCCAGGTTGAATCCGGTCAGTGGTGCATCGGAAAAGTTGTGCACATCCATGACAGATCGCGCGCAAAAGATGCGAGACTCGTCGGTCGCCATGGTCGAGAGTATCAACCCGCGTGCACGTGCCAAACGCATTTGGAATCGAACGCTCGTGCTGGGGTTTGCGGCGATCGCTATCTACGGCTTCGCGTCGGCTGCACCCAGCGCATTGGGGCGGTACGCTGTGGAGAAGGTCAGAGTGGAAGAGGAAGCTCGGGCCAAGCTGCGGCGTGACGAATAAAAATGTGGTCAGTGAGTCGAAGTATTATATTGCTGATGCTTCTGGTTCTGCGCGACTGTCTTCCAGAGAGAGAGCGGCCTATCGCCACTAGCCTCTTTCCTTGGCCACACTGGGTTTGCGATAATCTTTTCCTGCCTCGAAGAGCAGTTGCCATCGGGGCTTGCGGTTCTGCCCCTTCTTGCGTGACTGCTTGCGACGTTCCTTGGCCTCCACCTTGGCTCGGATCCATGCTAGGTAGTCATCATGAACCTATTCAGTGCAGACAAAGCAGGATAGGTGACCGGTGATGAGTTGTCGTTCCCCATGCAACAGAGCCATCGCAACCTACCTCAGTGCGCCATCGCGTATATTCCTTCTCGTCAAACATGGTACCGTGCGTACCAGCGCCTCCCGTTCGGCTCGCACTCGCGTTTTCACCATCATCATCCTTTTCTTCCGCCTCCTCCGCCAGTGATGAAATTGAGCCCGTTGCGCTCTTGAAGCTTGCGCCGTGCGTCATACTATGCTTCGATTCGAGACGTACCATATTCCGCATACTGCGTTGGCTTTGTCCGTGACCACTGAGGCAGTTCTATTGAAATTCCCCAAGTTTCCATTTAATTCGCCGGACACCAGTCGTCCAGACACAAGCGGATACGCATCTCTCACCTTGGTTGAAATACGGCGCATGAAGCTGTGACGTCGTTGCTGGTTCGTAAAGAGAAAGAGATGAAGAGATTATGTCCACGCATTTAATCAGTGGCACCCACTCCGTATACAGTATAGCTGGGTTGGACGCACCATTTCCAAGTCGTTGGGATCGTTTGAAACTTCCTCCGGAATCATCGCTTTCTGCACCGATCATTGTCAGCAAGTTGTGTTGCCTCTAGTGAACTGCATTAACAAGTGTGTGGTAAGCTCACCAGGTTTGTGGCTGAACCTTCGTCGGTGGTTGCGTCTCGAGCCGAGTCGACATGCTCGTCAATCAGGTGCGCATATTCGTCGTGTTGACTGTGTGGCTCATTGAGTAACGCTTCCGTGATTTCCTCGAGGTCTTGGTAGCTGATGACCTTGGGTAGACTCAAAAACGAGCTAAGGTTGCGCACAAGGCGCATGGCTGCCGCCATCTCTGGGTTGCGTTGCATACTGGCCGACCTTCGCATGCTGGGCGCGCGTTGCATGCTCCCAATCCTGGCCATACTCCGCCCACTCACACGTTTACCAAGAGGCGGCATGGCTTCTTCGTCAAAACGATCCCCGTTATCATCCGTCGTGGTGCGGTCTGTTGGGGGCGCATCGCCTCCGTGCCCCGTCTCCTTTTCCTCTTCCTCGAACACATCTTCTTCTTCGTCAAATGCGTCCGCGTCTTCGTCGTCCTCATTGAATTCATCGTCATCCTCCAGCTCTGGCAGCACCTCAGCCGTGTTGTTGGCTATCTTGAGTAGAGCAATGGTGCGTGTGCGTAGCAGCAGGCGTTCGATGTGCTGGTCAAGCGTCAGCGATGGTTCATCAGCCTTACTCTCAGCTGTAGCATCGGTGTCGCTTGTTGTCTGGGCTCCGATGGCGTCACTGCTGTCGTTTTCTTCTTCTTCATTATCGAATCCTGTCTTGGCCGCGGGTTTCTTCGCTGCTGATGCTTCCGCCGACGCCACACGATTATACCCTAGGACAGCAACATGTTGCACAACCCATGAGCTTCCACCGCTCACGCAAATCCATCCAAGAGATGCAATGCACGACACGTACGATACCGCAAGCCATTGACCTGCTCAAGAGCCCTCGTGACTCGCATGTGTTTGGCTTTATCCACCACATCCACTTGTACCATCCTTAAGTGGTCTAATCTACTTCCACCTGTTGACGTTGTATGCGCTTCTACTCGCTTGGGCGAACGACACACCAACTTACTTGCTCACTCGTGGGGATTCTGAAACGTCTCACACGAATCGACGCGATGTGATAGTGAACACTCAACTTGCGTGGATCATCTTTAGAAGTACATTGGTCACGATCCATCCCAACTACATTAGCGATTTGACCACCACAGCGGACCGCGAAGACCCCAGTCGTGGCACGGCGAGCGCCGATTTGGGCCGCACTCGGGAACCGTTCGGTTGGCTATTTTGCAGAGATTGCAACGAATGAAAGGTATTGGGGGTGTGGGTGGTTGCTGCACCTGTGATTGTGTCCAACCCTGTCGGACGCGCAAAACTGGGAGCTTGGTCTTTCGTTTGCTGGCCCGTCACCGCAACGCGGAAGCGATTTTCCAAAAACTGGTTCCGTAGGCGGAGTCGCTTGACATCATTGACTGTGCAGCTCAATTTGCGATCGTCAATATCAACGGCTCTGCTTCGTTCGTCCTCGCTATCTCCAGGAGCCGTTGCTGGCAAGTCAAAGCCGGTGGTGGGGTCATCATCGGAATCGTTCTCGTCGTGCTCAGAGCTGTACTTCTGCCGGCTTGCTCCACTACTCTGATTGTTTTCCGGTGCTCGCTGGTGTGACCGTGTCATAGCCTTGGCTGTGGTTTGCACGGCTCGCTCCAGCTCACTCTGCAGCTGGTCACACGTGCCCAGCAGTGCACCACGCTCAGCTCGAAAGAGTTTGTTCTTCTGCTTGTGGCGGTACTCGGACGCAATCATCTTGCGGAGCTGTGTCTGCAGTCGTTCAATCTCATTTTCCAACTGCTCAATCTTAGCCAAGTAGTGGTCACGCAGGTACGGGTTCTCGTTTGCCTGGGCACGCACCACCTCCTGTGCTTGCTTGTCGCTTGCTGAAGCATTCATCGTACCAGCCAGACCGCCTCCACTACCCAACCTAACTGCCAAATCCACCGCATTACACGTGCTGGCTCGCGTCCGACTGAGAATGTTGGAGCTGCTCGCTCCACGTGTTAGTCGTGCCGACGGTGTCTGGTTGACCTTTTGGAGCGCCATGAACACCTTGTTATATTCCACCTTCATCTCCTTAATCAACTCATCGCGCTGCTTTAGGAACCCCTTGGTGCGAAGAAGTTCCGACTCTTGCTCAGCGATTGTCTGTTGCGCTTCCTTCACGCTCTTTTCCAATCGGGCCGCGTCCCGCTCCAGTTTGGTAGTGTGTTGCATCTGTGTGCTATGGCGAAGGGCAACAATCTGCTGATGTAGACGTTGAATGTCACGCCGCAACTCATCGTTGGTTGTCTCTAATTTACTCTGCTTTTTCTCGTAATCGTGCAGCACACGGAGTACATGAGTTGGTAGCGCTTTCTCGTCATTCGGCCCCGGAATGGCTCTTATGGAATCCCCCGCTGCAATTTGTACCGGAGATCGACTTCCATTGGTACCGGCAGCTCCATAACGCTGCAGCCGAACTAGTTCATCCTCAAGCCGTTTGCACTCGAGTTCTCCGTTCCCAAGGCTTCTCAGGGCGTCATCCAATGCATTTTGTTTTTCACTAAGCCGCTGGTCATGGGTGGCTGCATGCGCGAGTGCGTCGTGAAGCTGCACATTCAGTTGCTCCAGGGACCGTTTGTACTGGCGTGTGATACGCTTGTGCTCTTCCTTCATTAACGTTTGCTGTTCCACCAGCGCACTCATTTTCTCTTGAGATGCTACGCTCTCACGCTCGCGTCGCTGTAGTTCCTGAATTGTATCCTTCTCACTCCTGAATTTCAATCCACCACGTCAATATAGATCTGATTCTCTGCTCCTGGTAGAGAGGACAAAAACGAATGAGGGAATCATCGACGCATACACGTACGCCTGACTATGACTGGTGATATGGGAAAGAGAGTTCTGCATACGGTAGTGTAGCTGCTCTTGCGTCATGAATTGGATGCGCAAGTGTGTGCGCAGAGAATTGAGAAGCGCGATTGGGTCCTTCTCCGCCTTTTTCAAATGTTCATCCTTGCGCTTGGCTCGCACGTATGCGGATTCATGTTCTGGATCTGAGCGTTGCATCTCAGCTCCGCTATCATCACCACGAGGGAGGCTTGCAGTGCGATCAGTGATCTCTAATACGAAATCGGCAATCGCCGCCTCCAGACGCGCAAGCCTCTTCACCTTGATCTGGGCCGCATTGAGGCGATCTGCCAGGTGTTTAATCTGGTTCCATGTCACAACGACCCACATACATCCAACAAATTGACACAAGCATCTTAACAATCAGAAAGAACCTCCTGTCTTCCGTCCTTCATGTCGAAATCGTTCCTTGGTGACAGCATGAATGTACCTCAATGCTGGTCGATGTAGTTGATGGCGACGGCGGGTCAACCGATACCGCGGAGCTGACGGATGGGCGCATGAGCTACAACTAGCCAACACAAAAGAGATCTGCAGAAAGTAAATACCCCACCTAACACTGATCGCAAAATACCATCGTCACATGCATGATGAGACTCATCACCATTGCCAATGACTATAATAGAACACATCCGGCATCACCAGATTTGACTCCGCGGAATGGGGAGCATCAAATATGACCTCTGGTCACGACCAACCTACATTCGAGTACAGTATGATGACACTACTCGCAATTTCTGTCCTGCTCCACTTTGTTTTAGCTGTTGTTATTCTACAGTTTGACCTCACGGTCATACGGTGGGAAAAGTAGGTTGGGAAATTTCTTGGCGATGACGTAAAATTCGTCGAGACTCATCTTGTTATCACCGTTGTCGTCCGCCTGTTTCATGATGGTCTCTGCTTTCTTACGCACTTGCGCTTCAGTCGTCATATGATTGGCCTTGAGGATGTTCACCAGCTCGTCCTCGGTGATGAATCCGTTGTGATCGTCGTCAAAGATGTCAAAACAAAACTTGACCCGCTGTTGACGGTCGGTGCCCTCCATGAAATTAACGATGCCTAGCAAAATCTCGCGTAGATCTGCCCCGTCCTCGCTTTGGGCGTCTGGTGTATACAGCGCAAATAGTCGGCGGTACTCGCCCGTTGCTTCGACTTCGAAGAGTTGACAAAAATCATCAAAATCTAGGTCGTCCTTGTGCATGGCGCGATATTTTACGGCAACGCGTGTCAGCAGCTCGAGCGTTAGTCTATTATCACCAACAAACCGCTTGATGAGCCTTTTCTTTTCCTCCTTGATCTCGAGTGCACGAGCCTTTTGCTCCGGAGTCAGCTCCTTCGTCAGTAACTTGACGTCTACGTTTTGATTAGCAAGTTCGTCGCCGTCCAACGGAGCGTTTGCAAACTCGGGACTCGCTGGGTCCGGATGGATGACCATGCGTCGAAATTCGTCAAAGCTAACCTGACCGTCACCATCCAGATCGCACAGTTTAATCATGGCATCAATTTCTTCATCTGTGATGAGCTCCCCCATGCAAATGAGCAGGTGGCGCAACTCCGCCGCGCCAATGAAATTGTTTTTGTCCAAGTCGAGAAAGCGGAAGGCCCCAAGAATCTCATCTTCAGTGAACTCACTGTCTCTGTGACAAGCAAAGTAAAATCAAAATTTAAAAAACAAAACAAAAATCAACAAGCGTGAATGCAAGCCGTTTCCTTTCCTAGATACACACGAGTTTTTGACGTACGTTGGTAAAGTCGGTGGTCGCGTCTTGGAGGCTGCAGAGACGGCGCTGACCTTCTTGTTGCTATCGATCCCGGCGGTGGTGGGCTCAACACTCGTACCGCTGCCGTGCTCATCTGCTGGTGCGGGGCCGAGCGTACTGGTTTCTTTTGTTCTCCGCTCTTTCTCGGTAAATTTGTCCATCCCCACCTGATGTTGCGGGTACGCGACACCCGGTGGCGCGGTGAAGCTCATTTCGAGATGCAACTGCCCAGCAGCGTCCTTGTTGCCGAACTTGCCCTTGAACCATAGTTTGAGCCAGTCATCCACGTATCCGTATCGGAACAGCGGAAGTAGTGATACCGTTGCAGAGCCGATAAGGTCGTCATTCCCCACCGAGTCCTCATCCCAGACCTCTACAAGCATATTATACTGATCCACGACCTCGAAGGTGAAGTTTTCATCCTCCCACTCGGGTTCTCTCCCTCCATCCGTGTCCGTCTTGGTCTTCTTTACAACCTTGGTGGCTCGCCCCTCCATTGTGATCTGCACGTATGGATCCTGACGGCCGATAGCGTCTACGCTGCGCAGTTGGCGGGCGGCATGGCACTGCAACGAAAGCATGCCAGCCGGAAAGAATTCAATGCGGCAGACCACTTCGCCGGCCTGTTGTCCGTTATTTTTCAGCGCTATTGCATGCTCCTGTGGCCCGGAGACACCCATAAAGTGAAGCACGGAGAACGTGGCTTCCCCGATGAGGTCATCACTGCCAATGTCTTCATCAAATGCGCTGAGCCTCATCGGGTGCACCCAGAGTTCATTGGTGATCCAGAACAGAAGCTCCTCTTCTCCGAAATACGGGTTGCGCCCGCCTTTCGGGACGGTCTTGCTTCGCTTGGTAAACTGCGAGATGCTGAGTTTGCAGTACGGGTCCTGCTTGCCGACGAGTTCCATGCTCTTGAGATTCCGCCCCTCCAGTAGTGTTACGCTGACCATTCCGACGACAGCAATGTCCAGCTTGATTTCGATCTCCAGTACACCACAGCTTTCTTTGGTGGCTGGATGAGTGAGTGGTAACACCTCCTTGCGTGGTTGGCCGTCAAAGAAGCGCAGCGCAGAAAACCGTACCTCGCCGATAAGTTCATCTGAGATAAGATTCTCATCAAAGATCTCCAACAGAATAGGCACGTCCCCATCCGTGACCAGAGTCTCCGGCTTAACGAGATCAAACGATACAACCTCTTCGTGGAAGATCACATCCGATTTGCATTTCTTGAGTGTCTTGCTCTTGCTCTCCAGCGCCGAGAGCGGATGCGAACCGATTCGCATTTTGATGTACGGATCAGCGCTGAACTTCTTTTCCGTACTGCCCTTCTTCTTGAGGTTCCGAGCTTCTAGTAGCCTGATATTGAGTCGCCCGCGCTTTAGGAGCTTGGCGATCGTATCGGCGGAGGGCATTGGTGCATCGGATACTGTGTCGGGGGCCGGCTGTTTCTGTGGAGGAGGCTCCTTTGGAGGCTGTGGAGGAGGGCCGGAAGGCGCGACTGGCGGAGCCCCCGGTGGAGGTCCAGGTAGACCGGTCTTCTTTGGTGAACCAGGTGGAGGGCCCGGCGGAGGGCCCGGCGGAGGGCTTGGCGGAGGCCCCCTCGGTGGACCAGGAGGTCCACGTGCAGGTTGAGAGGACGGCGATGCATTTGGTGCTTCAGTTGCTGGTGGTTGCGTCTTTGATGGAGGGGGTACGGCTGGTCTAGGTGGCGGAGGTACCGCTGGTCTGGGTGGAGGTGGCACGGCAGGCCTAGGAGGAGGAGACCCGGCTGGTCTAGGTGGAGGTGGAATGGTGGGTTTGGGTGGCGGGGGTATCTTCGAAGAAGCGGCGGGGTTCGGTGCAATCGAGTTGGGAGCTGCTGTATTCGATGGAGGTGGCCCCGATGGCCGCGGTGGTGGTGGACCGCTTGGTCTGGGTGGTGCTCCTGCACTAGGTGGCGGTCCGGCTGGACGAGAAGCTAGGGCATTGGGACGTGGAGGCGGCGCCCGTGGCGGCGGTGGTCGCGCTTGATTCATCTCAGTATCGGAACTGAATCAGAACGAGATCGACACGTAGGATCAATCGTAATGCCCAATGCTCCTAGAGATGTGAGATCGAATTGGTCGCGCCACTTATATGAAGATGTACTTCACAATCGACTCCAATGACCGGTCCACAAAGAGGCAGTCAGTAGGGGCATGTGCACAGTATCCATAGTACGCGACTGTTGACGTTGCCTCCAAACCTTCGGTCAGTAAAACGGCGTGGATAGATACCACCTCCCAGTAAAGCAACTGAACATGTCATCCGAATCCTTGTCAATCATAACATGATGATGATGGAAAGCGTGGTCAGAGTTCAGTCGTTTGCATCAAAGGCTGGCGCATCTTTCTATAAATATGCTCCGTTATCTAAAGAAGCCCGACACACAAGGAGGTACCAACCTGACCGCCTTTCAATACTTGCTTGATCGATCCTGTCTTGGTCGTATCAAAAAACCACTTTGCGATAGTGACTTGTCCTTCATGACGGGGGAGCTCTTTCCAGGCGTCCCGCGTCTCCATACGCGTGCTCCCGCAGCGTCACCTTCGTACTCGATCGATTCATATGCAGAGTACTCGAGCAAGCCATTGGCTCGCTCGTACGTTTTCACGCAGCCAGGATCGGGCGTGGCTAGTGCAAGCATCAACCACATCGATGAAGAATTATTCCGGGAGTTGTTCAGTGCCGACTCAGGCCCATCCACTGGGGGCAATCGTCGGGGTCAAGGTGACCTGGCGCGGGGTGGTCAGAAGCTGAAGGCAGCACCGCGTACTGATACACAAGGACCAGTATGGGCGACGGGTGCCACGCTCAGTATGCCATTTCCGACCGGCACAGGCCCGGAAAACCTAATGGACCTGAGGCTTGCACCACCACGCACGCATGAACACGGCATCGGGTATCAGTGGAGGGGTAGGGAGCTCGGTCAACTCATCGAGGGGGGAGAAGACAAAGGATACACCACAGAGAATGAAGGCGTTGAGGAGGAGGTGTTTGACAACGATGAACGACTAGAGACAGTCACTCGGCAATCAAAAGTCACCTCATGCACTCGACGAAGTGAGCCTCCGGGTTTCCCAGCATCGCCTGGGTTAGCGCTCAAACCTTTGAGTGCTCGGTGCATACCGTCAGAGCCGTTGAGTTTTCTAGAGCGCTTAGATCTCAAGTCGTTGATGTGCACACCACGCCCCGACGTGACGAATTTCTTGCCAGCCTCGATGCCTGCCGCCATTGCTAATACGGGGAACGCACATCACAACACCGACACAACGGCACACGACAATGACACTAGTACGGGACAAGGCCACGGCAACGGTGTTTTCGTAGGCTCGTTGCTGTCGCGGGGTAAAGCCGTCAACTTGATGCCGCAGCATTCCGACCCTCGATGTGAAGAAGATCACCCTGGGATGCATCACCAGTGTCCAGAACGAACGAACATGAAGTCGGCACGTGGCACACGCATCGAGGAAGTCTGTTCGCGCTTGGCCCACATGGAACTCATGTACGGTACGACCATGGGGGAACCACGCAAGGCCCGACGGCAAACATTTGATCGACTCTCCAATCCTATCACGGGTCGTTCGTCGACATTGGAGGCGCTTCCCCTCGAGCAAAGGAAACAACGCGGCGATGATACCGGGTACGTAGCGATTCAAGCAGGGAATGCAGCTAGCTGCACCGAGTATCGTGAGATACCAGGAAGGGTAGCGCGCACTCCTAAATCCCACGTAACGCTTTCCACTCATGGTGGCTATTCCCGCAACAATAACCAAGAAGAAAGTGCTAGCTCTACCACTGTTCGCCCTCTAAAGCCTCGTCAACAGATAAAAGGCGTGGATGCACGAAAGGCGGAGCTGAGGCAGAAGTTGGCGAAACGACATCTTCGTGTGGAAACCCACCCGGAGTCCGAAGCGCGGTGCCCCACCACCAACTATGACGGTGTTGGATGCGGTAATGGCACGACATTTCTCACACAACTGGACGAAAGCGATACTTGTACGACACAGCGGTCACAGCCAGTCGTCACCTCTGCGCGTCCGATGAGACGGCTTGACAGAGCAGTCGCTGCAGATGGCACTGCGCATATCCGTCAGCGACCAGGGATTCCGCCATCGATCATCAAACGCCGTGTAGCAGCTGGAACGTCAACGTCTCCTGCACCGACGAGTAGAGTCCGAACTTCTCGTATAGTGCAGCCTTCTATCAGCAAGACATGCATAGTTCCCGATCCGAAATCTGCTCAGAAAAACACGCCCCACCGCCCTTCGCGCACAAGACTGTCGGATGGTGCACGAACACCCGCTGCCACCAGTGGTGCTGCTCCTTCAACGCGGCAGGGTGTGAAGAAAGCACGGCAAGCATCAACCGCATCGGCATCGACGATGCTGCTTATGGGCCCACCAAGCAAGGTCTCGCGCTCGATTCGGTCGCATCCTACAAAAAAACTGGAGGATCGTCCCTTGGAGAGTTCAAAGGCACGACCATCTCGAATCCGCGCCGCTTCGTCAAGAATCAATTCGTCAGCAACAAGGTCGGGTGGTAGTTTGGGGAATGCATCCGCTACAGAGTCCACTGACCTAGCAGTGAAAGGTGTGGTGCCTCAGCTTCGTAAGGCATCGTCACGCGTGGCTCCTGGAAGTACTCGGAAAGTACAACGGAAAGCTATTTAGAATGAATGAACACACTTTTGCTAAAACCAAAATTGGCGTTGGAACGCGGCATCAATCTCTGGATAACACACCTTCCCCCCTCCCTGGTATTCCAAACAATTCCCTCACTCTCAGCCCTCCAACATGACGATGTTATGAAACTCCTTATTCGTGCACAGATTTCGTGTGGGCGTCCCTTGGTGGCAATCGCTCACATCTGGCCGGATTATCGCAAACAACAGAGTGTGAGCAGACCACCTATCCCATCAAACATCAAGCACGATGGAGACTGGGCTTCGAACTCACGAGTTAAGTCCAACCGGAGCGACGTTGGAGGGATCAATCCCACAGGAAGGCGCTCAGTTTGATGGTCATGTCTTCTGTCGCAATTGTCGGGTTCATGTCCACCTTGATGATATGGACACACACGATTGCAGTTCAAGCGGTGTCAAGCCATGTTCGCAGTCTCTTCGCGCTCCGACCGTGATTAAACGAGCAAGCTCGTTCTTGGATAGTTTTCTTGATGCGCCAGATACGGCGTTGTTGCTCACAACTCCTCCCAATAAAAGCAAACTCCCAGGTACCAGGACCAGCACCATTTTGGATGCAGATCTCGGATCAAAGCAATCGCACGTGTCTGTGCGAGCTGGTGAGCCAACAACTCGCTCACATGTGGGCCGTTCAGTCAGCGTGGATGCAACACCGGTGCGACGCACAGACGCCAGGATGACTCGTTTAAGCTCCGAATCTAATCTCACATTGCCGCCTAAGCGAATTATCTCTCAGGTGCAACAAGCAATCTTCTCCCCCGAGTCCTCGTTCATAACAGAGACCCGTCCTAGTGAGAACATTGTTCATGGCGATAGCGAGACCCCGATCGCTGCCGATGGACCCCGAACGGGCCGTAAAAGTGCACTGAGTACCCAAAGCAACAATACCTCGAGCTTGATGCCGTTTGAAAGCTCTGTCATGGGAATTCGTGCCATCGACGACAAGTTCTTAGCGTATTCAATTGTGACTGTTCTTCGAGAAGCTGGATCGTCAGAGTTCGTCGTCGAGCGGCGATACCGAGAATTCTACGCGTTTGCGTGCACTGTACACTCCATGATGCCGTCCCCCGAACTTTGGAACCGTTTGCCACCAAAGACATATTGCTCCTTTCTGGCAGGAACCCATAGTGCCGAGAGTGGGTTCAGTCTGCGACGCAAGTTTGCACTAGACGACTTTCTGCAATCAGCGGTGGAGATGATATGTCATGGCAGCAATAGAAAGGACTATTCGATCGCGGAATGGTACCTTCTTCGCCATTTTCTACAACTGCCAGACCTTTCAACAGCATCAACGCCTTTCAAGGATCGCGACCTTGGAATTGCTATGAATGAACTGACACACCACGCGTGCGAGTCCAATGGATGGGTAGTCGTTGGCCGGCAAGGCACGAGTGACACGACATTCATTAAGACGGGTGGGGGCTTTGACATAGTAAAACGAGTTAAAACGTGTTCGTTCCCGGCCCGCGCCATATTTGACATGATCACTCAGAGTTCTCACACCCGGACAGTCAATTCTTCCCCGCGAGCGACTGCAACAAAGTCCGACTCGCCTTTCATCGATCAAGCGAAATCGCACCCAAACTGGAATTCCTCGATGGTGGAGTTGTGTGAGGTTTTGCGCCGCGAAAACCGTCAGTTCTGGACGGAGCGTGTTGTGTTCAAGGTGAGTTTCCCTAGAATATCTCTGCTTGACCAGAGGACGGAGGAACTTCACTGCATTTCCTTGAAACGTGGTAGGGTGGACTACTCCAGTCGAGACAGGAAATGATTAATTTGAAGAACTGGCGGTGAGTTGATTGACTCTCTTCACTCCCTCCACGAGTCTCGTAGCTGATGCTCACCGTTTGCGCTTGGTTGCCTGGAGCAGAGTCGATGAGGGTGGCAGGACTATTATCGTTATGATCCCTGCACCGAATAATGTGTGGCAAGATCCCGCGCGTCACAACTGCAATGATGGTGCTCGTGTCGATTGCGTGCTTGGTGGGTGGGTCATCACTCCGATACCGGGCAAAGAGGCCTGCACCGTTACATGGCTTATGCAGGTCAATTTTGGGCAGTGCAATCCGGAAGGTGAATTTGCGATCCCGCAAGGCGTTGCAGCGTACCGGGCTAGAAGAACTTTGCTTGGATGGGCGGATGAAATCATCCACCTTCATCGTACGCTTGAAAAGGAGTACGACGCAGAACACTACCGGAATATCGGGCCCCTACTCTCATGTGGTGACTTGCAGAAACTGAAGCTTGCGCGTCAAGATAGCTCGCGAGTCAGCTTGCATGAAGATCCACGCGCATTCGTGCTTGCCAATGAGATGGAGCCTTCGATGTGCCTCCTCGTGCACAAGAACAACAACGCGAACGTTCTCGTATTCAGGGTCAATCATTGCGTAGGTTTTGACAATTGCTAGTCTTGTCCTCGGAGTTGGCTTGCGGTTTTCCCGCCTATTACTAACTCTTCCGTGATTCAATGCGTAGTCAATCAGCGATCTCTCTATTCAAACACCAATCACGGCGGAGTGGATCATGTTTGAGAAGATTGGGAATCCTCGCCACGCTCTTTCTGCAATTGAACGGAACACCACCTTCTCATTTTCGGTGCGCCGCATTGGACCCAACATTTTCCGCTTCTCACTCGATCTTCTTCGTCGCGATTGCATCCTACGTAGTGACCCGGAACACGGCTACGCGATGTTCACAACGATCAACGGGAAGCCAAACACCCATTTGAAGCGTGTGTACATTACCTATGCTCAGATGTCTATCTTGGGCCTATCAAAGATAAGTGCGATCGTCTTGTTTGGCACAAGCGAGATGGAAACAATCAACATGAATACCTCAACACGAGTTTGAGTTCTCGTAGTCCCGCTCGGACTGCCCAATAAACAACATTCAATCCGCACGGCATTAAAATCATCAAACTGCATGATAAAACCGATCCAAAAGCGCAAGTAAGAAAGGCTCAACGGCATCCAAGGATGCTACTATACTAATGGAAATGACTTATAACTTCCGCATCTTATCTTCCAACTCTGCCACCCATGCGTCGTAGTTCTGGAGGATTGACTTTGATTCTGAACTTAGCACAGTAGTCTGTACAGACATAGTAAATAGTATGCACAGCGAATGTGGTAAACGTAAGTGATACTCAAAGCCGGAAGACATTAAAAAAAAGAGTAACTTACAGGTGCTCGACCTCCAACCGATTTTTTTTCTTCTTGTGTAGTGGATGATTCTCGATTCGCACTTTTTGACCGTAATACGGTTTTTGGCCCAGACCGTTGTGGTGGGGCAGTACCATTCACGTGCGCCTGCGCATGCCTGGTTGGAGTTTGTTTAGAAATTGCTGGTTCAGGAATTTTTTTGTCAGCAGAAGAAATGCTGCGTGCAGCAATTCGACTCCGACGAGCGTCCGACACAGACGTTGAACGCACGCTCGTCGCTCCGGAACAACGTGGTTTCACCCGATTTTGCATGCGAGCACTGACCGATGAATTTTGGCGCGTAGTAGAATTATCTTGATTTGAGCCATGCTGAAGAAACACAATGAAGATAATCAGAGTTGGGCCGCCACGTCTTCATCACCTGGACTGTCACCATCATCTGTATACGAGAGGCGGGATCCTTCGGAGCTCACCAGTTTCGGCTCGTTAATAGGTGGTCGCTTCTTGTCGTCGTGTAGTGAATTTGCGGACGTAGCGCTGAGTCTGTCGAAAATATTCCCAGAAGCGGACCTTGTCTTTTGGGGGGAAGTACTACCAGGAACTGGGGCTACGTCGGGTTTGAAAGTACAAGCTTCCAAATCCATTTTCTCTTTCAGCCGTTCGCGCTCTTCCGCAATCTGATTTTTGTCGATACTCAGGAGGCGCTCCCAGATTGGAGTAGTAGCCTCACCCTTTGGAGCACTAGTAGCTGGACCATCGATTTGAGGGCGGAACGTGCACTTTTCCAGTTCTTGCTGGCGCTTCAATTCCTCGCTAAGCTCCAATTTTTCTTTGACACGATCCTTGTCCTTATACAAACGCTACACGCAAAAAAAAGATTCGATTTACACGTCAGACAAAAATTCGTGCAGAGATATCGATGCAGACAACGACGTACAACTCACCTCAAAGATGCTGCTACCAGCAGCCCCTTTCGATTTAGTACCCTCGCCTCCTTCGGAAGTATGTGGCTGCGCAAGGGAAGGGCAAGTTAGAAATCGGTATTCCCAAATACACACAAATGAGTCCCTACCTTAAAAGACAGCTGTTGCTTCTCTTGCTCAATTTTTCGTTGCTCACGCTCTGCTGCCACCCTCCGAGAGTGATCCTTGTCAAAAAGACGCTCATGGAATGGCTGTTTCGTCGTCCGTGCCGCACCACTCGATACCTTCGGCCGAAAAGTGTTTTTGGCTTTCTCCTCGGCCTCACGTTGTTCTTTCAAACGGGCGATCCGCTCAGAACGCTGCTGTCCACTTTGATACAGTCGGTCAAAGATTTTGCCATCGGATTCAGTCTTCGGCTTTCTTGCCACCCGTGGTTTCGTGAGCTGCTCCGCTTCAGCCTTCTTCAGCTCCAGCTCCAATCGTTTTTGCTTGATTCGCTCCGGATCATACAGCGGACGGGAATTAACAGGAGAGGTGCGTGTGGTGCGAACTTTTGGCTTAAAGCTGTACTCTTCAGTTTCTTTTTCGAGTTCTTGCTTTTTCACAGCTCGCTTGGCTTGGATTTCTTGTGCGTTCTTGTAAAGGTTTTCATAACGAGGTCGCTCCTTGCTATCTGTAATCTTCTTCGCCTTTGAGGTAATCTGAGGTTTGAAGCTGCATTCCTCTCTCGCAATCTTCTCGCGTAGCTCTTCCTTCTTCCGCTGACTTTCTTTAGCTCGTTCATGGAGCTGAAGAAAACGGTTTGGCGCGTCAGCGGTGCTGGATTTCTTGCTAGTCTTGTTCACCTGCGGTGCGAACGTAAATGACTCGCCAACCTTGGCTTTTTTGGCCTCAAGACGCTTTTTCGACTCCATAGCCTGCGTATACAACCGATTGCCCGCGGCTTCACCCTCTGACGTACTGATTTTCTTTTTGATCACTCTGCCTTCAGTGTCTGCAGGGGACACAGGGGCACCAGGGGGATGAGGAATCGGAGAAGAAGACTTTGGAGGTGTCCGTGTGACTCCTCTCGCGACAGTCGAAGTGGACGTTCGTGGAGCCCGGGCGTTTGAAGACGAAACTGACGGTCGAGTCGACATCCCAGCTGGCCGCGACGTACGCGTTGGCGGGGCACGTGGCTTTTTATCCTTCTCAGTTGAAGCCATTTCATCGCGCGCTTCTGGTAGTGTCTCTGACGGGCTACCGGTGGGTGAGCTCGCTCCCGAAACGATCTCAGTAGACTTGACCACCGAAACGGGAGGCGACGCAGCCACAGGCGATGACGACGCGGGGCTACCTTGAGGAGGCGTTGCCGATGCAGTCGGAGACGCCGGTGGAGTCGGTAAAACAGCAGCCGGTGCCTTCAACGCAGTCGGCGAAATCGTAGGCTCGGCATTCACTGTGGGTGGAGGTGATGCAGGCATCGGTGGGGCAACATCTTCCGCCTCATCTGGAATGGAAGCAGCGGTAGGGGAGGACGGAGAACTCGTGTATGCATTCGCGGTAGCATCCGTCGACAATGGTGAAGCCGGCTTTGTCTCATCAGCGGTCTGCTCCAGAGTATCCATTCCGAGGTCGCCTTCCACCACAGGAGAACGCTCGTCGTTGACAGTCTCAACCTCTGCTGCAGCATCAGAGGCAATGCCATCAACAGGTGCCTCAATCACATGATCCTCCGTGGACGTGGTCGGGAGGTCCGGAATCGGCGCCGCTGGAGGCGATACCACCTCAATTGGCGGGAGAGACGACGCAAACGGAGATTCCGTGGATTCCACCGAGTTGCCCACCACAGCAAAATCGTCCAATCCGTCAAATGCTTCCGAGATCTTCCGTGCAGGGGCGGCGGGGGTTGATGGAAGATCCACAAGCGACTCCTCTTGCGCCTGCTCTTCTTCCGCCGTGGGCGACGGAGATGCGTCCGCATCCCCATGTGGCACACAGTCGACCTGGCCATCCATCACGCCCTGTTCTTCGCCGTTTCCCTCGAGGCTAGCCTCTGCATCAGCGCCGGCGTCATTACGTTCGTCGCTACCATTGCCATTGCCATTCCCATCGTGCATTTCGTCGCCGCCCTCGGCGCTTTCGCTCACCCCGGACGCGTCCAGTTGCACGCTGCCGCGCTTCTTCTTCTTCTTCTTCTTCTTCTTGCTGGCGCTCTGCGGCGTCGTGACTGAATCGTTGCTGCCGAAGCCACCTCCATCTCCATTGCCGTTGCCGTTGCCGTTGCCGTTGCCGTTGCCGTTAATGGGCGGCACCTCCACCTGGAGCTCGCTCAGTGCTAGGGGCGTGGACGCCATCTCGTCAGGCGTTGCCGATGCCGATGGAGCGGCTGGTGCTGATGGTGATGCGGGGGTTTCCCTTTTGGCGGTGCACTATTCAATAGAGCCACACACACACACACACCCGTAACACAACCCGTGGGTGATTTTCTGAACTGCGGTGGCCCAACTAAACCAACGGTCCGTGCGTGACTGACCCGGCTGACTGACTGACTGCCAGGTCTGGTCAGCCGGGTGAAGCGGGTCACATGGGGGGGAGGCTACCAAACATGAGGAAGGTCGTCGGCCTCTACGGAGAAAGAAGTCTTGTCGGTAAAACCTCGTTTCCGAGGTGGATGGGCGGCTGGCCACCTTGAAGCATTTTGTATGTTTTCGGCGCCACCCGGGAACACACTTGGGTTCACTATACTTCGAAAGGCGGGGCGGCAAGGTGCCCCATCCTTTCGCCAGGATGCACTGGCCCGTCTCTCGGCTCTCTTCCCCCGCCATCACTTTAGCGGGAATTACGGTATCAGGTGTCGCCATTGGGGCATGCGAGCCCCGGGTTTTGGAGGGAGGCCAGGGTTTTCCAACAAACATGACATGCCATGGTCGCTGCTGATGTTACTGCACGGCGCGTTGGGACGGGTGCAGCCGAAACAACAGAGGTTGCGGTGGAGGTAGCAGTCGTGTGACCAATTGATGATGGGTATGCTGTATGCGCGTACACGGACATCAATGCAAATGAACAGTGCACGCGTGGGTAGCTCGTATTTTCCCCAAATTATGCTCTCCACGCAAATCGACTGAGCATATACTTAGTACGTGTCATCTTCTCTCGGACAAGCTAACTCCCTATTGATGTTAGTCTTGGCACGCGAACGAAAGTTGCAATGCGTTTGCGTGAAAAGACTAGTGCAACTACAAGACCAGTCATTCCTGATTTTAGAGCAACCCAACACGAAATCAGTCGATCTCGTACAACTAGATCACAAGTAGCTCCAATAGGAATGCCATTGGGGAATACAAAGCACCAGGGCTGAAGGGATCCTGCAAGGATGGCGGCGGGATCACAGGTTCTTGCCCAATGCGTCGTCGTCATCAGCAACCGGGCCAGGCCCAGGTGCGATAGGCCCGGCGGGCCTATCTCACTCAGGCCATCACAACGCCGTTTCAAGATTCCCGCCAATTGCGGATAACGTTATCCGGATCCGGATGTACTGATTCAGTAACTCGCCAATAACTGAATGCGCTTTTTGGCCATTGCTTCTTGACACACCACAACGAACGAGTACAGCATGGGTGACTACAGTGATGACGGCGGCCAGCGCATGATGTCGTCGCTGGAGGAAGAGCCGTCGACGATCACCGAGCACCACGATATAGTGGTGGACGGAGACGCCTTCCATGTGATGGATGTGTGCCGCCGCTTGCTTCAGACCGACAATCCCGTGCGGCGAGTGGAGACAGCGCACCTCGTGCTCGAGCGGCTGCGCACCAATCGTGCGGACACGGCCGACCACGTAAACGCGCTTCTCCGGTTACTCGCCAACTATGTCCCACCGACAAAAGACTTGACGGAGGAATTCACATCCCTGCTCTTCTTCTCGGACCATAGAGTGCAAATAATTTACCACCTCTCCAAGGTAATGTGCGTCTATGACGGTCATTCGTGCCTCCGCTCTTGCATCTCTATTCACCAAACTACATTGCTGTCACTATGGTTTCCGTTCTACGGTATTGTCTAGCTCACGTACCAGTCGCGGGAATGTGTAAAGCTCGTCATCGATGCGTATGTTGAGCTGCTCACGAGCGATAGATCTCTTCTCGTGCCGATCTTGGGGTCTTTGGCCGACCTGCCTCTAAAGGCCAGTGACAAGGACGACATCATCGAGGCAACTGAGGTTGGTTCGAAATGCTCCAATTTAAACAGATTTGGCATGTATTGATCGCTCATGCGGGGCTTTGTCATTCGTGGGTTGGTAAGAATAGAGTTTGCTTGATGCTGCTAGCGAAGAAGATATTCCGGCCGTTGTACAGAGCCTGCTCAGCATGATTGTGCCATCCTGCGCCGCGCGCATATGCATCAAGATCCGCCGCCAGGCAAACCGCCTAGTGTCCAAAACGCTGGCGCTGACGTTCGAAGTTGTTCTGCGTCATTCCGTGGCAGGGTCATGTGCGTTGACGGGGTTCCTTCGAACAATTCGCCAGGCTGAGCTGATTACAGCCTTCGATGTCATCTATCTGGCGTCGCTTTTGAGTCGTGCGACCGAGAACCAGGTAATCTCTACTAATATTGAGGTGTGGGGCTTTGAAAAGTCGGAGTGTAGCTCACACAGCTTATTGTCGTTGTTTTTTGGATCACAGACAGCTGTTCGTACAATCACCTGCATCGCTTTAAAAGGAAGGCTCACGCGTCAAGTGGTTCATGATACCGTGGTCATGGTTCAAAAGCAAGGATGGAGGGATGCACTATCATCTCTGGTGCGCTTCTCTAGCGCGTTGCTCGCATCATGCTTCACTGGGAAGACCGGGGCCCCATTTGCACCCACGGTTATCCGATGCGCAGTTGATATGCTTGGGTTTTTAATCTCGTATCGCACGGTTGCGCAAGATGAGGTAGGCAGCTTTGAGTTGTATTCTATTTAGCAAAGAAATCGGGGGAGCGCATTGTGGCTGAGGATGATTGTTGGGGTTTTATGTAGGCATTGTCTCTGTTGCTGTCTCTGGTCAGTCAGCCACGACGGCTGCTCCACACTGCATCTCCGTCTATGACTCACTCGAGTGCAATCGGCATGTGCTGGGATATTGTGGATTCAGTCGCGGAAAAACTCTCTTCGATTGCAAAGGCCCAAACGCGCGTACTTGCTCCTTATTCTCACCTGTTCTTGGATCATCTTCATGCTATCGCGTCGGCGGCCCCAATCGAAAGCCCATCATTGAATTCTGAACCAACAACTTTTCCGACGCACATTCTTGATTCGCTATGCGAAACTATGGTATTGTTAACCAAGCAGGAACCAGGCATTCTCTCGCTCTTGTTGATCACTATCCAAAAGCAATTAGTTGTTCCTGTTGGGGCAATGAATGTGAATGCTTTGGCTGGTGCAGCTTCCGTGATTAATAATCAATCATCCTCCGCTCAAGTAAAACAGCTCATGGCTGTGTTTCTTGCTGGGCATGTACTATATCAACAGATCGGTGACCGAAGAGACCGCCAGTCGGTACTCGGTTGGATACTCAAACTGCTATCGACGCCAACAAGTGATTTGACTGTACTCCAAGTCGTGCGCTTGGTCTGCGGCCGGATGGCAACAATGTTGTTAGAACGAGAGGCTAGGATGTGCCAGGGATTGCTTGCAACTGTATTCCGTCGGAAAGGTTTGGTGTGGAAACCTTTTAGAGAAGCCATTCATAACGAGAAGACACCTGACAGCAATATCGAAGATGTTGAAATGGTTCCAGGATTCCCGGGTCAAAAACAAGCTTGGATTTCGGCGTCCATGGCCGTTGACATCGCCGAGTACGTCCGAAAATCGCATTTGGGGGTAAAGCCATTTAGATGGGTAGCGCGATCGAAGGAAGTGACGTCGACAACGGCAATTACTGGATATCAATCGGTTATACGCGATCACAGCACGAAGGTATCACTGTTATGCGGTCTGTTTCGCAGCTTCTGTGCGTTCGACTCCGTTGCAGAACAAGATAGCGCCCTGGAATGCGGTTTTGTTGTTCCAAGATTACCGGCAACACTGTTGGAGTGCAGAGAAATCTCGTCCGTGATGTTGTGTACAAGTCTACCCCACATTTGGTCTTTGATATGTGCAATGCAAGTAACGATTGTGAGCGCGAACATGATGAGCCATTCGACGAATGATACAAACTCACATTGCAAGAGTAACACCCCTGCTGCAGTCCAGCGGCGTCGCAAACGTATTCTACTGCGCGTGCAAACTTGCTGGGATTTGTTTGAGCGACTTCGAGGTATACTGGAAGATTCCAAACACTGTATACAGGCAGAAGCCAAGGTGGATACAAGTGAGGACGAAAACAGTTTGAGTTCGCAGCGTTGGCTTCAACTACAGCTGGAGGTGATAGAGTCCAGTGCAACCGTCAGAAAGAAAACAATTTCTCAATCTCCGTGGCACTGGACTGGCGACGAATTTGGGGGGTTGTCGTCTCTTAATGGTCTGAGTATGAACGTCATCTGCTCTGTATTCGAAGGCCAATGGAAGCAGCCCACAGTACTGTCGTTGCCTTTGGAGGTCGACCTTTACCAGGTGCTTGCGTATCATTTACGGTCCGTAAAGACCAGTTTTGTGGGTTTGAGCGATACCCATGAAAACGTCATCTCGGAAAATGACATTGACACCATTCGTTCTATGGCGACGAATCAAGATGGGCAACGTACACTCAAATATTTGATGTGCCGTCTCCTTGAACTTATTGATCAACTAAACGAGTGCAGAGCAGAAATCATGTCATCTTTGACAGCACAAGACGAAGATGTCGAGCAGAACGAGGATGAGAGAGAGTCAAATGGGGGAGAAGGCGAAGTGGAGAATTGCGAGAGCATGCTGAACGAACGCTGTGGCTTGTTAAAAGCAGGAATTGCGGCGCTGTGCAGCTCGTTAGGTGCGGTCATCGAGGCATGCGGAAGGACTCGAGGACTAATGGAAATGGTTCAAAGTGAATCTAGCGAAGCATGTGAAACAAGGTGGTATGATAAAGCTATCGAGTTTATGGCTAAGGGTGCGATCTCACAATCAACGCAATCTAGAAGGATTCAAGCCACTACCTCCTCAGCTGGCCATAAGGAAATTGTTTGGCGTGCATTTTCTCGAGCTTGTGCACAAACCACAGTACGTCTAATCGATTGTTGTCAAGTATTCTTCTAATTGGCTGTTCCATTTGATTCTTAACGGTTGTTTTCGGCTCATTTGTGACAACAGGATGCAGAAGTCGCGTGTTCCTTAGTCGATGTACTTCTACGACTTGTAGCTCACACACGCAAACAATGTGAGCTGAGCCAACTTTGTCTTGCGTTGTTGCATTACCCATATCAGTTTACGGTGATGGATGAAGTCTTCTCGTCGACAAGCGCGATACGATTTGATCGTCTCCCATTATTTTCACTTCCCATATCTGTGGCCGCACCGCGCGGTTCGGGTCCGTCCGCATTGAATAAGCTGGGGGTTGGATCGTTGCCGATTCGGAGCCTCCTCCATAGTATCGTTGGCTCATGGGCGATCGCACCCTCCGTGCGACATAGTCTTGCTCACATGGTGTATTTGTTGGATGCGATGGAGCTTCTCATCACATCCAGTGATGACGCTGCCAATTTACCGTCAGATCTCCACCGTCGTCAAGATGATCCGGCAATATCTGATAATGACGCCATCTCAGACGATGATAGTCCAATGTACTGGATTGCTGCTGACGGTGAGCATCGTGTGCTGAAAACTCTCACGAACGAATCACTGCCTTGGTATCTTGAGGCTGTCTTTGCGTGCGCATTGGCTTCACTTATTCGAGTGAAACTTCCAGTAAATCATCAAACTATGTCAACGTTGACGTCGTCATCTTCGACGTCTTCGCCAACACGTGATGGAGTGAATCCGTTTGCGGACATTATGTTTACTTTTGGGACCATCCGAAAGTGCTTCCAGGTTTTTCTCGCGGCAGAACAAGCCGGATTCAACATACGAGCGCGAACGTACGTACTTATTTTATTCCGCAAATGTATGCGTGTAGAGGGATAGAGATGTCAGGGCTCACGCCCCCCTTTTTAAATATTGTCTCCGTCTTGATGAATGCCTAGAGCTGTGGCGTTGCTTCGTGCTGGCCCATATTTGATCAAGACGATGCGAGCAGCAATGGAGCGCTGTCTGAATTGGCGCTTAGAGCAGCACGAACATTCTCTTAATGGTGCTGTATCTCATTTCCAGGGGGTATTGGATGCTGCGTTAATGGTTGCCATCACGATGGACGCGGTCGTAGACAGCTTCCAGGATAAGGTGGTGCTCAAGATGCAACAAAACGTGCGGATCAGATCAGCCAAATCTGGAACTGGAGCGCGATCACACCGTTATGGATGGGGTAATGAACTGGTGCGGCAAGCACACGGTGGGTCCCGACAACGACGCCGACCGGTTTCAAAACGAGAAGCTAGGCTTCTTCCTTACTTCCGCCATGCTGTTGAGGAGATTAAGGTATACTCCACAGAACAATGGTACGTGGTTTTTGTTTGGTGGACCCCAATGTTTCAAGTTTGGACAAAATGGCAATTTCTGAGGTTGTTCTTACTGGTGTACTTCAACATTGCAGTGAAATTTACCAGCTAGAATTGCATGAAGAGAGTGCAAAAACTGCTGTTGACCGCACAATGCAGGAGCTGAGACTGGATAGTGACGACGTGGAACGAATTGTCACGTATTTGTCGGTTGCTGCAGAGTCTCCGGTGGATGTTGGCACTGAGAGCAGCTTTGAGGTATTGCTGGGAATGCAGTGGGCGTCACTGGTGGACAATGATGAGGATGATGAAGACGGCGAGGACGAGGACATAGATGCAAACAGAGATGGCGAGTTGTTGTCCGCATCTGGTTCGGGAGATGACTATGATGGTGCGCTGATGTCGGACAACGAAGAGAAAGAAGATGTAGAAGGTGAGGCTGATGGAGAGTCACGAAGCAGTGGGAAGAAACACCCGAAATCAGCTGGCAAGCGAACGCTCGGTACAGTGGCCACACTTTCTGTTCGCTACAAACGAAAGCGAGGGTAAATGAACGGCATCAAGTCCGAGTACATGTTGGTGTAATGCTCAGGGCACCTGTAAAAGGTTAGAATTTAGAGTGAAACGAGTAAAATGGGAGTACTTGAAGTATATCGAGTACTCGGCCAAAGGTTAAGGACGAAGCGCGGGTACGAACGATGAGCGCAAGCCCCTGTTCCATCAAAAGATTGACCACACCTTTGATGGAACAGGGGGTTGCGTTCATCTCACTAAGGTACTTAATCTTCAACTGAGCCCTCAGATTCCTACCGCTCCCAAGAATCCGCTCAGGATTTTCACGCGGAACTTTAGATTCTGCCGTTTCGTACTCAGAAAAAGATCCACCCCCCATGCAAAAATTTACGTGGCTTCTGTAACATGCAGAATCAAACCACCTTTTTGTCACCCCGCTTTACGAGGGAATGAAGCGCTCAAGGAGGAGGTAATTAAGCTTTCCCTTCCATCCCCCCTTCTCTTTTTTTTTTTATTCTTCTTTTCTCTGAGACCCACGCCGGGTTGGTTTCATTATCGTAATAGATTGACTGCGCACACACGTGAGCAGAAGATCAAGCGAGTGGGAACAAAGCGACCGCATCAACCAACGACACTGGAAGATGCCACCGAAGAAGGGTGCACGCGGGGGCGGCGGCGGCGGGGAGCCGGGCGGTAGCGCCGGCGGACGCGGCGGGCGAGGCGGACGCGGCGGACGAGGGGGGCGCGGTGGTCGTGGTGGCGGCGGGCGTGGCGGTGGTCGTGGCGGTGGTGGTGGGCGCGGCGCAGCCTCGTCGGCAGCTCCGCAGCGTCGACAGCCGGCGCCGGCGTATTTCGTACCCCCGTCACCTGCGCAATTGTCCGCGGAGGCGGCGGCAGTGGTGGCGGCTCGTTCACTGAATGTGGGTGCGCTGGCGACGGAGCTGGAGGAGAAGGCGAGCGTGGCCTCGGTCTCGACGCCCGAGCTTGTGCAAAACGTCGTGACCATGTATTTCCCGAAGCGCCCCGGGTTTGGCAAGGAAGGTCGTGCTGTGAAGGTGCACGCCAACCATTTCAAGGTCGAGATGACCACGAATGCGGACGCGTTCCACTACGATGTCACGATCATGGCCGCTGGCGGACAGAGGGTTGGCACGGATGGGGTGGCACCGAAATCTTTGGCGGAGAAGGTCATGCGCGTGCTGGTCCCCTTGATGGAGGCCAAGTATGCGGGCATCGCGGTGGTCTCGGATCTACGCAAGAACCTCTACACGTCCACGCAGCTCCCGTTTGTGGAGGAGCAGTTTACGGACTTGGACATAGGCGAACGGCGCGGCCCCGACCAGACGCCACGGTATTTCCAGGCCGTGGTGAAAGAAGCCAACCCGGTCGCGGTGCGCGTGCAGCAGCTGGACGAGCTCTTCCATGGCCGCCTCAATTACACGCCCTACGATGCGCTGCAGGCGCTGGACGTGGCGTTGCGCCACACGGCGGCGCAGCGCTTGACCGTGGTTGGCCGAAACCTCTACAACGACGTGGGTGCCGAGTCGATTGGCGAGGGCGCCATGGCGTGGTCGGGGTATTTCCAGAGCCTGCGCCCGACGCAGAACCGACTCGTGATCAACTTGGACCTGTCGACGACTGCGTTTGTTCGCGCCATGCCCGTGCTGGAGTTTGTGGCGGAGGTGATTGCCACGCGTTATTCCAGCGACGTGCCGTCATCGTTGCGCCCGAACCAGATCGCGATCGTGAGCAAGGCGGTGCGTGGCGTGAAAGTGGAGACGACGCATTGTGCCGGTGTCAAGCGGGTGTACCGCGTGAATGGGTTATCCCCGAAAAGTGCAGCTGAGACTATGTTTCAGCACGGTAATGGTCAACGCATGTCGGTGGCGCAGTATTTCGCGGACAATTACCGCGCGTTGCGGTACCCCAACCTGCCATGCCTGCATGTTGGCGCGATGAATAAGAAGATCTACCTGCCCATGGAGGTGTGCCGCACCGTTCAGGGCCAGAAATGTCCCCGCAAAATCTCGGACAAGCAAACCTCCATGATGACGAAGGTGGCCAGCAAGCACCCACGGGATCGCAAGGCCCAGATTGAGCAGCGCGTGCGCGAAGCTCGGTTTGATCGCGACACGACGTTGCGGGCCTTTGGATTGAAGGTGGATCCGCGCATGGTGGAGACGAATGCACGCATCCTGCCGGCACCTGGTGTGATGTACGGCGCGGACAAGGTGGCCAAGCCCGTGAACGGTGTGTGGAATATCCGGGGTCAAACGTTTTTCGAGGCAAAGGCACTGCGTTCGATGGCAGTCATTTCGATGTGTGACCATACCGATATGAACCAGATCCACGAGTTTTTCAAGATGGTTAATCGGGAGGCATCGGCTATGGGGATGGGCCGTTTATCGGGGCCACCGCCAATTGTTCGTCCGCAAGCGCGGCACACGCCATTCCGTGACGTGTTTGTGGAGGCATTGGATAAGGCGGAAGCGCAATACGGGATGCCGGCACAGATCGTGTGGATGATCTCGCCCCATCAGGATGCTCGTCTCTATGGTGATTTGAAGCGCACTTCGGATACGGAATTTGGTATTGTGTCGCAGTGCATGCTAGCCAAGTTTGTGCGGCGACCAAATCCACAGTACATCGCCAATATCCTGCAGAAGGTTAACACCAAGCTGGGTGGCCGAAATGCGGTGCTACAGGGCCCATTGCCCCGTGTGATCAACGACCAATCTACCATTATATTTGGCGCCGATGTGACCCACCCTTCGCCAGGGGATAACTCTCGGCCGTCGATCGCAGCATTGGTTGGGTCATTAGATCCGCATTTTGTCAAGCATGCGTCGATCATCCGTGCGCAAGGTCACCGTGTGGAGCAAATTGTGAACTTGCGTGACATGGTGGTTGATTTACTCCACGCATATGTGAAGTCGTCGCACTCGAAACCACAGCAGATTTTGTTTTATCGAGATGGTGTGAGCGAGGGCCAGTTTCAGATGGTTCTCAACCACGAAATCACTGCGATTCGAGAGGCGTGCGCGATCCTCGACCCGGCGTATACGCCAGCCATCACGTTTATTATCGTGCAGAAGCGTCACCACACTCGATTCTTCCCAACGGCAACCGCGGATGCGGATCGTAGTGGCAATGTGAAAGCTGGCACGGTCGTGGATACTGGTGTGTGCCACCCACTAGAGTACGATTTCTACTTGACGAGTCACGCTGGAATCCAAGGTACCAGTCGACCCACGCATTACCATGTGCTTTTGGACGAGATCCAAATCGGCGCGGACGATTTGCAGAAGATCACGTTTCGCTTGTGCCATACGTATGCGCGATGTGCACGGTCGGTGTCCATGGTACCGTCATCGTATTATTCACACCTCTTGGCGTATCGTGCTCGCTTCTTCACGGCCGAGGCGGTGGAGTCGTCAAACGCCAGTGTTTCGTCGGATCGCAACGCCGAGACAGATTTGCGCATGCTACGCGTCCACGAATCGCTCAAGGATATCCAGTATTATGTCTGAGCGCGTGACGGGCATTCATACGAGTGAAATGCCGGGACCCATTTGTCAAGCAGCTTACACGATGACCTGGATGCTTGTACGATGGCCTAAATGCGTGTAGAAGTAAAGTTTTAGTGAGTAAGTGCGTGTGTGTATTTCAAAGCAACCAAGTAAAACCAAGAAAACAAAATAAAAATGTATGTGAAAAAGGATGGATAAGGAAGAACTATTGCTTGCAGTTTAACCACTTCATTGAATCACGCCAGTTTAGCAAGCTTGAGTTGCTGTCGCGAGCGAAATACATCGTTGGCTGGTCGCTTGCTGCTAACTCCTGGTCCAGCGTCTCCACCACCGTTGTTGTCATGACTACCTCTCTCTAACGCAGCGGCTTGCTGCTGTAGTAATTGTTGCTGCTGCGCTTGTTGTTGCAAAAGCTGCTGTTGTTGTTGCTGCTGCGCTTGGAATTCGATCTGTGCTCGTGGAGGAAAGTCCACTAAAAGCATTGCACGGTAAATGTGTTCCACATCCGCGATTGGGCCATTCCAAGGAAGGTGAAGGGGTAGCATCGACGCAAATTCCTTCAAAAAGTCTGGCATAGGGGGCCCAGGAATCGTTCTACAACCACAAAGTATGAGCTTAGCAACGCACAAAACCGAATACTTCGAAGTAGTTACTAAACATTCTGCTGGACATACCTGTCGCCATCAAATCCACGACCCCCAAGAAATCCTTCACCTTTTGCACCCGGTAAACCGTCAGACGCATTACCCATTGACGCTCCATTGTCATCGTCATTCCGCACCGCGGAAGTAGCGCCATATTCGTCCAGAAACATCCGGTCGCACGTGGATGTAGGGCGTAAATCCAAGAATGAATAGCGATGGTTGATGCTAAGCAGTCCCTTGATCTCTACGTGCGGGGCGTCCGGGAACGCTAACGCACGTCGTGCCTCCACCTTAGCAACGGTCGCCAAGTCACCCCCGTTGGAGACCATTGTGTGCTCAAAGGTGACGTAGCGATTCCAAATGGGGCGTGCCAGCTCTGACGGCATCACTGCAAGCACCTTTTCAAATAGTGAGCGCATATCTACAAATCGAAATTAAAATGACGAACGTCAGCCACCAATCGAACTCAGCAGCATATACATTCACATCACAACGTAATACTTACTGTTGTCGTCATTTAGATGGCTTAGGAAGTCAAGGTAGCAAATCACGTATTCTGGTTCGTGGATGTACTTCTTCAGCCCGAGTTCAAAAATCTTTAGTGCGATCTCGCGTCCGGTTTCAGAGTTGTCACTATAAAACTCCAGCATAGCTGCAAAAAAAACAAAAAAAAACAGACAACACCACCAATCAATCGCTTATTTTGTGTTGGATCGCAGATAGCATCGCTAGGTTGTCCACAACCAAAACGTACCGGCAGAAGCAAACACATGATATGTGCATGCTCCCTCACGATCATCCTTTCGAGCACGGCGAAATATCGTTCGTGATGCACGCAGCGCCGATGTGCCCAAGGCACGGCGGGCGAACCGCTGGTAGGTGATATATGCCAGTGCTGATACATTCTCCTTAATCAGACGCTCGTATACAGCCTTAGCTGCAGCGATTCCACCGCGCAGCTCATGATGATCCGCGAGAGCAAAGGAAAGGAGGCTGGAATCAGGAAGAGCATCTAAGGCACGATCGAACACGGCAACTGCGGCTTCGGGTTCGTTCGCATCATTTTCAAACGCGGCATACTGGTACCAAGCCTCGGGCGAGTAGCGTTTGACACTAAGCAGGAGTTCAAACGTGAGACGCATGCGTGACTTCCAGCGTGCCGAATCCAGTCGTTCCGGATTACTCGCCTCAAACGCAGTCATCTTTTGCCATTCGTTCATATCTGCGAGATCGCTGCGCATGTTCTTGGGTGTCACTGGTACGGGCAGCACGTTCAAGTTGACGGCGTCATACAGTTTCTTGCGGTCACGCAGCACAGCGCGTGCGGCATCGAACTTCTGACGAAACACTTTGAAAAAGTTTTGCGCAAGGGCATCGTTGTTAGGGATCCCGCGCTCAAACTTCTCGTAGTCCCGCCAGAGCCCATCCATTCCGTGGAGAGGCACCATGACTGCACGATGGAACACCTTCCGGACAGCGAGAAAGCCCTGCGGATCATGGCCTTCCTGCAGAAATGTCACGTACGATTGCCACAGCGGTGCTGCATGAATCGAGCCGCCGACACGCTCCACCGCCAGTTCGTAGGCATCACACATGAGCTGTCGTGTGCTGCGAATCGCCTCTTCGTCTCCTGACGCGACAGCGACGTCGACCTTGACGACCTTGGTAAAATTGAGGTAGAACATCCAGAGGTCCAGGTGTGGGCATCTCAACTGCATGAGCGATTTCTTGATGATCTCCTGCACACGGTCGTACTGCTTCTCGCGCAATTCATGTTCAGCAAAGGCCTTCCACCATCGTCCAGAGGTCGGGTATCGCGCGAAAAACTGCTCATAGTACGGCCGCGCCTCCACGATGGGCAGTGTGGCCAATTCATTCAGCAATGCGATCCATGCGTCCGTGTTCCACGCATCTTTTTCAATCGCGGCCCACATGCGCTTGAAGCGAGGCGTGCGCTTGCTCTCGTGCAACGGCGGCGCAGTGGCGCCTGTCGCGGCAGTGGCCGAGGTGGCCGTCGATCCGGGCACAACAATGGCCGTTGGCGGCGGCGACGCAGAGGGTGTCCCCGCGGCAGGGCTGGGCAGTTGGCTCCACTCAGCATCTTCCTCTTCCTCGTCTTCCTCCTCCGCGTCCATCCACGCTCGCTAAACCCACCCGCATAACAATCAAAGATTTCATCATCGTGAGCGGAGCGCACACAGAGGAAGCGTTATTGCGCTCAGCGCAATAGTATTGTGGTGCCCATCGCCACACACACGTACACTGAGCTCATCGCGCTTGGGTTCGGCGGTGGTGTCTCCATTGCTCGTCGCGACTGGCTCAGCCACCGATACCGCTCCATCGACTGTGGGTGACGCGATGGGCTCATCCTCGTCAGAGCTATCCTCTGTGGGGCCCCTCACCGCCGGGGAAGCCTGCGCCTGCGCCTGCGGTGCGCCCACGTCCGCGTCCGCACCGTGCTCCAGCTTCATCTCCACCTTGACCTCGTCCATTTTCGTTGCTCGCGATCGCTATCCACCCCCACTCGCTGCCGCCACCAACTTGACTCTTAACTCGCAACACATCCAAGTGAGATAGTAAAGGTAGTTGCTGAATCGCATTGCGAGCTCTATGATTTGCTGAAATTACGTGCGTTTGTAGGGGGACTGTACTGGAACGAGCTGTGATTGGTTCAAATTTAACTCTCTTCAACATTACCGCAGCCAAGAGGCGTGCATGCCCATGCGGGTAAAAGAATATGACGGAGACGAGCACGTGGCTGTGAATGAGTGCGCAAATGATGCCGCGCAAGAGAGCGCGCGTAGGCGCTGTACACAGTGATGAGAAAGATCCGTCTGTGCATGGATCAGGTGGTGGGGGACCACGTCAGTTTGCGCTGCACAGCGATCAGCGCTTGATCGGAGTGAGCGGGAAGACCATGCTCGTGGCCACCGGGGAGCGGCATGTACAGGTACACACAATGGGGACACACGGGTCCCCCAAACAAGACGACATCGGCAAGCTCGTTCCTTTCCAAAGTGAGCACATGGTGCTGGCAAACAGCCATGGTGGTGGTGTGAAGGGCTTGAATGGTGTGCGGTACTACGTCGCATATCCGCGGCAAAGGGACACGACGCCGACGAAACAAGATCGTTCGCGACCGCTACGGGTGTTTGATGGAGAAACCGCGAACTTTCATTCCGTGCCACTGCCAAGATACCCTGCTCATCTACAAATTGCAGACGCGTTCATCGATGACTACGGCCGACGCATCGTCCTGGTCGATGCCGATTGCTCGCAGTTGTGGTGCTGGAATGGCGATGAGGTGCAATGTCTCGATGGTGACCAATCCCCAGCAGGTTGCTGGACTTCCAAATCGATTCCATACCCGCTGTCGCGTGCATCGACCATGCAACTGTGGTCGGGTCGCTTCGGGGCGTCCCCATTGTTAGGAGAATGCTTCGTATTTGTTTCTATCGCACAGGAGATTGATAGAGAGCGGAGCCAAGTGCTATGCCGAGTGAATCTGTCGATGCTTGATTGCAGTGACAATTGGAAAACAATTTATTGCGGCCATACAATGGTCGCACCAGAACTCGCCCGATCAAGCGGATCAATCGGAGAGGTGAATCTCAAAGGACTCGTATCACTGAGTCCGTGTTGCCGATGGGTTGTCATTGTATGTGAACGTCCTAGCGATGGGATTATTTGTATTCCGTTGGAGTATCAACGGGTTGCCGTCAAGCATGTATCAACAGTGACAGTGATAGGATTGGATGCTCGTGGTGTAGATATTGCCTGGAACAGTGACGTGTTTTCCGTTTTGTTAAACAACGGTACGTGGGATATCCTGCAGATGCAAGAAGCTCCGAGGCCGAAGTGATACTAATCAGGAATGACATCGTCCTGGCTAGGTATCGTACGGTTGTTTCAGCTTCCAACCATGAAGTCTGGCCGAATCACAGCAGTTAAAAGCGAGGATACAGAGCAAACCGTTCAAATCGACTTTAATCCTGTGGCTTCGCAGACAACACCTGCATCACGCGGTTTTCACTGGAATAAGGTACTTCCAAGTATGATGTAGCTTCTCCATCCATGCATTCTTCAGTATAAAGGAAATGGCACGCTGAATTCCGTTGTTCAGTTAGTTTGGCTTTCAGGTTCTCAAGTTCTCTTGGCTAGCTTTGGCCCCAATGTGGTAGAGATTGCTGTTGAATTGATTGCACGCAGTGCTTGCGATGGGGCTGAGTCACTTAACACAGCGCCAGCTTGCGGAATCAACCCTGCGTCGTCAGCTGGAGAAATCCAGGGCGTTCATCGGAGACGGAGGCATCGGATGTTACAACCATCCCCGGTAAGCGTCTTCCTCCGTATTTACCATTTTCTTTCGGAAACATACGTTGCTGACCAGTCGTTATGAGAAAAGGACACATTGGAGGAAGAGTTAACCATTGTGCTGCAATCCCAGTCACCATCAATGGGTCGCGATTTCCTACAACTTGCTCGTCTTCTTCTGTGTGCTTGCGACCCAAATATTATCGATATGACATTCACGTTGATCGCTATCATTCATCACCGCATACTCGTCAATCTTGGGATCTCACCTGCACATGATAACACAGCGCATGACACGCAACTGCAACTAGCTCTTATGGAGATGGTAATTGCTGAATTGCTCCCACAGGAGTATTGCCTAATTACGCGAACAGCTACATTGATTATGCGAGCACCAGCATTCACATCGAGATCTCATCGAAGACAGTATTATGCCGACATAATGCAGTTTATACTACGCGTTGCCGAGACCGCACTTGTGCCCAATAGTGTTGTACAGGAGAAGACTACACAAGAGATGCTTCTTAGTTGTTTTGGGCGATCGCTCAAGCTATCACTCGATAAAATTCGAACGCTGCTTGGTACTCAACTGGATTCTAAACTTCTGGATCAAGTGGTCATGACAAATAAAGATGAGATTGTCAGCTTTTTCGGCAAAATCCATGGGCATATGATGCGTTCCGAATGGGGCAGCATAATATCGATAGCTCAACGGGTTTGTCAACAAAGCCAGGAAAATGAGAAAAATGAGCCTGCGACCAAGACACGGGCAGTCGAGAACATAGTGCTCATGATGACAGCGTATTGGATGGTGAGCAGATGCTTGGGAGGTGGTGTTGCCGTATTGGACGTGGCACATTTTCTTCACTCCGTTTCGGGGTGCAATCAAGTTTTGCGCACCGATTTTGTTGCTCGATTTATTATCCCGTGGAATGGAAACTTCAACTTGATCACGCAGAACGGATCATCCAGTGCGAAAATTACCGTTCTGGCCGGAGAGTTTGCCGCGGCGGCCGAATGTCTAGACCAATTGGTGACGTTTTGTATGCAAAGTGACTCTAGACAGTCCTTACCTGTCATCAGTGATGTCTTCGGGGGCGTACGTGCTTTGTCACGAAGGGCGTTTGATCGTGGCTCACGTACACAACGCGCTGTAGTGGCACTGCAAACGGTTGATCGGATCATTGGTGACATGTGTACTGAACTCCGACACATAAATCTTGTACCACAAAACAACAGTCTCACGGTAGCATCTACAAGCCTTTTGCAACAATTACACCAAACGTTTGACACATATGTGAAGCAAATCTACGCGTTCACCAGTACAAGCAACACTAAACAACAAACCAAAACAATTGATATGTGTGACGCTGCCTCGTGGGGTTGCAATCCATCCATTGATCAACGCGAACTAGAAATGCGTGGTAAGATGTTCCGTATGGCTGCGAGCGCTATTCAGTTCATGAAGCTTGCCGTTGATGATAGTTCACGTGGTCAAATTGATATGGAAGATTGGTTTCGTGACGCGTTTTTGATGGAAACGCTGTGGGATCGCACAGATAACAGCGCAGATACCGAGAAGACAGTAAGCGAATACATCCTGTTCATACAACAATTGTACGACAGCACACGTGAGGGCAATGAAGGGAAGACCCACGCTGTACAAACTACGATCCGTGGCCATGTAGCAACCATGATTAGAGTGCGGCGGCAGAAGCATAA
This sequence comes from Pythium grandisporangium, assembly GCA_023336285.1. Taxonomy (NCBI): domain Eukaryota; phylum Oomycota; class Peronosporomycetes; order Pythiales; family Pythiaceae; genus Pythium; species Pythium grandisporangium. The sequence goes on from JAADWT010000063.1 coordinate 36,786, forward strand.
TCCGAAGACTCACCCACAGATGCCTTTAAAGTTACGGGCGCAGATCATACGAGCCACACGGACATTGGCAATGTTGATGTGGTGCATATGGGTTCGTGATCGAAGCGTCAATTGCCTTCAGCTTCTCGGTCACGAACGAGACACAAACAACCGAAGTGACGATAGTCGTGCTGCTGGTCAACTTCCAGAAAGTTCCTTGTCGCGCAAGACGTTGGGGTCGATAGCTGCGTCATGTGCCCTTCAATTGAGCGCATTATCCTTGTTCCGGACGGACAGTAACGATATCCCCGCGCTGCAGTTATCACTACTGCAAACAGCTGCCGAGTTCGATCCACATACCACCGCGCGCGTTGTCGCTTGGCAATTTTCGTCCGATCGGATTCATGTCCGTCACTTGAAACGATATAATTCAATTCAAGCAGTACTGAATGCAACCAGCCATGTATGGCGGTCAAAGCAGGTTTCCCTTGACGAGCTTAGGTGGCATATTGGATGCATGCGTGAGAATGTTTATAAACATCTGAAGGGTACTCGTCATGAGTCGATGCTTCGGAGTATTGACGAACCGGCACTTTGGGACTGCTGTGCGTTGACTGAGTTTCAGCGAGTAGCATGGGCGCTCCTCCAGAAACGGTTTGTCACAACATCCTCAGGTGATGCAGATGAAGTACCTAGCTCTCGAAAGCATTTGCAGAATGCATTTCTCAGTCGTCCATCAACGATTGAAGGTCTAATTTCTCGACAAGAAGTCATACAGCTCTTGAAAGAGCAGCGCACTTCCCTGGATCGCCAAGTGCAGCAATTGCTCCTCACCAACGAACGTGAGCCTCTCGATTGCTCACACGTCAGCGAAACGAAAACTACAACTAATGCAGTTGACGTAGCCAGCACTGTCTCTTGTGGTCGTCGTGACGCGCAGCGTCGTTACCAAATCAGCGATCTCTCTGCCCGCTACCACTCCGAGGACGCCATGAAAAAAATCCCGAGTACATCTACCAGCGATATATCTGCAAGAAATCCTAAGCAGTCGTCGAGTCAGAAAGTGCTCACGCTTCTACAATTACGAAAACACCAAGATCACTCCACCAAGCGGCGTCAAAGCTCACCGGGTGTACGTGCTATCCCCCTGAAAGCGGGGTCATATTCGCAGCCAAAGGGCGGAAAGACCACACAGGATCTACCAGCCGGTGATCGCACACCTCCACTACCGCAAGGCCGTCGTCCGTATGATCAAACAGCGACAGCACCGTCCCGTGAAGAACCATATCGTGGTCGTGTGTTCCCGTTACAACACGCTATTCACGCAACTGAGTCGACAAGTATGATCATATTGACAGCGAACGCAAGTACTACACGGTCAATTCCCATTGCCAGTAAACAGTTTCATGTACAGCAGCATTCGGCAGCAAAAACTCAGCGAACGTCGCTATCCGATCACAGTGGCCAGAGAGCGAGGCGATTGGAGCATGTCCCCGTATCAACGCAAGCGACAGAGATGCGGACAACGAGCTGTCAAACGGAACAGAATAATGACAGTCACACTATGGATGATTCAATCAATCAGGAGGAAATCGAAAATGTGCAATCAACCGAACCAAGGTCGGAACAGCTCCTCCGTAATGAAGGGACCAAGGAGAGCACGACCACGACAACGGAGATGGGCGTGCAGTGTCATTCTGCATTAGATGCTGCACGACCACCTCCATTTGAATACCCAATTATGGCCGAACGCTTCCCCATTATGATGGACTTAAGATCAGGGCAACGTAAGCCGTTCTTGTATGTTGCCCCCATCGCGTCGACTGCACTGGCTAAGGATACTGAATCCACAATCTTGATTGATGCTCAACATTTGGCAAAGTGTCGTGAATCATACGATGAAATAGAGCACAACGCATCGTCTTGTGCGAACTCGCAATCAGTGTCCCACCATACATTAAATGTGTCGCTAAACCATTCCAAGAGCGAGGAGTCCAACGACATTGGGCACAAGGACTCGACGCTCACAACACGCGAGAGACGGCGACAAGTATATCGACTGCATTTCGAAGGCGACATGGTAACCAAAGCGCCGAGCACAAGCACCAGCAGCACTGACACGTTTGCTGCGTTGAAGACAGAGATGAGCAAGATGACTCGGCGCCTACTGGATCTTGAAAATTGTGCAGCGGATATAGAGGCCGACTTCAAAGTTTCCCATCAGGTTGGTGTTGTATAGTGTTATTGCGATTGAGAGTCTGTAGAGCAATAACACTGCCGGCAGCCGCGTGGACAAAGTACTTACTGACTGAACTGTGATTGTCCATTACTCAGAAATTGGAGAAAATGGAGAATCACCGTGACCGTGCAAGTCGTGTCCTTCGTGATGTCGAAGTGGCCGTTAGCGATTCGGTTTCAGGTCCTGGATGCCTTGCCCAGAGGGCCACAGAGGACATGCATAGAGCAAGGTACGTGGCTGCTGCTTTCAAGTAACAGTTGCAAAGGATGAGTCCAAAATCCTTGACAGTTTGGCATGAAAATGATGTGGAACAGGCGGTTACTTGATCAGATTGAGCAAGCAGTGACAGGTCAAGACGGAAAGAGTTGAATCTTGACCGTAGAAGAGCCCTACCAACGATAAATGATAGTTGAAGTGGCAAGTAAACCATTTCAATTCAGACGATAACAACTTTGTATTGAGAAAACACATACTGGTCATGAATTTATGCTTGTTGCTGCCCCTGATGGGTGGCTGCCTCAATTCCTTCACCAGCCACCTCCGCCAGGGCAACCGATTCAGCCTGAGCAACGCGATACGCACTGATCCGCCTCTGCCATGTGCGACTCGCCATGGACCTAGTATCAGGGACAAAGTTGATGAGGCTATGAGTTGCTATGCATCCCAGGGCGAAGTTTAAAAAATCGAACTACTGTAGTTACGTACCAAGCAACAAGATCGCGATCTTCGCAGAACCCGTACACTGTGGAAGTGACATTCTCGTCAAACGATCGCCACGTGAGCGCTAGACACATCACACACGTTAGATACAATGCAATCGACCACATATACACATATATGCTCAGCAAGAATCGCTCCTTCAAAATGCTCGAGTGAGCACACTGCGTACCGTCAATTTCCCACGCGAGCGCGGAAATGGCATCGTCCATCGAATCCTTTTCATCCTTGTTGGTCTCGCGGGTTTGCTCGGTCGTTTCTAGCGTTTTCTGAAGCTCCAGGAGCTGGTGTTTAATGAACTCGATCTCCTGTTCCTGCTTTTCGATCGTCAACTCCATGTTCTGGCGCTCCGCGACCTTGTGCGCCTGCAGTTTCTCGCGCTTGAGTCGCTCGTGGCGCGCCAACGCAACGCGCTGCGCAGGTGTTGCGCCTCGGTACGCCATCGCCAGTGGCACATCCTGTTGCAGCTCGATCGTATACGCGAGATGCTTGCCCGTGAGCCACGAGTACGAGTTGTCCCAGACGAGTAGCAGAAGACCAGGCCCGTCCACTGATAGCTCGCCCGTCACCGTCTCGGTTTGCGACTCGTACCGCCGCGGCGGCAGCAGCTCCGTGACCGCTCCATCCTCGGAGCGCACCAGCCGCACACCAAAGCTCACGTCAAAGTCGCGCGTTGAGAACTCGTAGTGCAGCACGGCGTGACACGCGTCCACGTTGATGGGCAGCGGGAGGACGCTGGCGGCCGCGATCGGCACCTGCGTGCTCTTCCACTGCACCCGGTCGGCGATCTCTGCGGGCGCCACCCACCGCGTGGTGGTCTTGCTGTTGTGGTTTCCATTGTCATTGCCATTGCCATTGTCATTGGCATTGGCCTTGGCATTAGCATTGGCCTTGGTATTGGCATTGGCATTGGCATTGGCGTTGTCAGCAGTGTCGTCGGCCGTGGGCTCCACGACGCCGTCGATGCCCGCGAGCAGCGCACACCACTCGGGGCGGCTGCTGAGCGCCTCCTCCTGCGCCATACGCTTCTCGTCCGCGCGCTGCTTGTCCTGCACGCGCTCCATGCGCCGCTCCTTGGCGCGCCTCGTCATCCCCGAGCCACTGCACCTGCTGCTATCAACGTATTTCGTTGGGGGGTCGACGCGTGTGCTCGTGACGTCAATCAAAAGGGTGTACTGCAGTGGCCAGGTTGAAGGAGTGGGGGAGGGACGAGGGCCTGCCGCCCTCCCTCCAACGAGGGACAGCAAGTACGTGTCGAAGGGGCCACTGTGCTTTAGAGGGAGTCGAGTGTTCCTATACGCAGTGGCCAAAACTAGTTCACCATCGCTTCAGCAATTTGCCCCGCTTGGTTGTCCCAACGTCAAAACTGGTACGTCAGATGGTGGAAGAGGCCCGCGACGCGTTGCAACCACGCGACGCAGCGGATGCACACCCACACTCACTCATGCTGGTCATCTCCTCCCCCCCCCCCCA
>JAADWT010000630.1:0-17033 GCA_023336285.1 Pythium grandisporangium
ACCAACAGCACCACCACCACCATCATCATCATCATCACCACCACTACGCCACCCAGCAATGCACGCGCGCCACGCGTTCCCGATTCCGAGGAATGAGCTGCCAGTCGTGGTCGTGTCGCCGCGGGAGCATCAGGCACGGAAGGCCCAGGTGGAGCGCATCCTGGAGAATCTGCTGGAGGAATACGCGCATTACGCTGGCGAGGCCGGTCAGCGAGACGCCTACCTGCGCCGCTGGAAACCGCTCACGTCCAAGGGCCGACTCAAGCTCTTCCGCGAGCTGGACGACGCCAGCAACGCGCAGATCGCGTTCTCCAGCGATGAAGTCACGGCCATGGCCACGGCGGCATGCAAGACCAAGATCAAGGCCAGCGCCTCCAGGGCCTGCTCGCCGCGGAAACGCGCCGGAAGCGAGTTCACGGCCGAGCAAATGATGCCGCTCTGCCTCATGACGGGGGAGGTAGCGGGTCGCGTGGAGAACGCGCTGTACGCGTCGATCACGCGCAACCAGCAGGACCTCGCGCTCGTGGACGTGTTCCTGCATGACGACGTCGCGGACTGCGCCGTGCTGCACGAATTAGAGGGCCCCAGTGCGGAGGCTCCTTTCCATCAGCTGGCGTACAAGTGGTTTGTCAAGAAATCACCCACATCGTCTCGGTTCGTGCGTCACCGTGACTCGGTCTACATCGAGTTCACGGGGCTCACGCGGACGAAGCCAACAACGACGACGGTATCCTCCTCACCAGGAGAGACGGTCGGGTTCCAGATCCTGCAATCCGTGGACATCAAATTCGCGGACTTCCGATCACGGAACTGCATCCGCTCGGCGCAATCCATTCGCACGATCTACCGCCAACGTGCGGGCGACATCGTGGACGTGTTCTCGCTCTGCAACATCCAGTTGGCTGGCTCGATCCTCGCGCCTATCGCATCGAAATTGGTCACGGATACGCTGCTGTCCATGCCCCGCCTGGTGGAATGCGGTGAAGTCAAGCGCCTGACCGAGATGTGGGTCGCTGCGCACCACCCGCAGCAGCAGCAGCAACAGGTAGGTGGCGCCGTGGGGCTGCGTCGCTCCACGGCGAGGCGGGATTCACCCAGCGAGTGCTGCGCGCTCTGTCGGCAGGGCCGCAAGTTTGGCGTGCGCATGCTGATCGAGTGCGGTGTCTGCGGCGCCGCCACCTGCTCGCGCTGTCGGCTCACGCAGCGCGTGTTTGTGAGCGAGTCCTCCTCCGTGCTGGGGCATTTCCAGAAGCTGCCCTGCTGCAGGACCTGTGTGCGTCGAGCCAGAAGCCCACAGACAAGTGTAGTGGTGGCGGTGGACAGCACCAATTACCCGGTGGTCAAAAAGGAGGACGGTGCGGGTGGGCAGTCGTCGGAGGACTATATGCTGGTATCGGATCCACCTTCATTGTGCCACACGTTGGAGGCTGCGCGGGGCCTGCCGGCTGGGAAGACTGGCTCACCGCCTCGCACAGCCTTTGGCTCGTACTTCTACTCGATGGGTCGTGCCTCCTCGCCGGCGATCAGTGGAAGTCACGGGTATCCTTCACAGTCGCGCTGGCAGGAGCACCCGAGGCAGCGTGCGCTGTCATCCGGTCCGAATCGTAGCACATACACGGAGATGACCACCGATCTGAATATTACTACTACTAGCGTCGCGGCGGCGACAGGCGTCTCACCCGCACCGACAGCGACATCGTTGACGACTGCTACTACAAGTGGTAGTAGTACGATCGGTAGTACGGAGCTCATGACGCGGATGCTTGAACTGCAAACAAAAGTCGAGGATGCATACCTGACGGTGCGTGAGAACGAGGTGTATTTGCAGGACAATGGGTCGGAGCGTCCGGTTTAGCAAAGCGACCTGAGCAACAAACGGGACGAAGAAACTCGAGGAATGGTATAATAACACTCTTTGCTTTATTGAGGTTGGCAAATGTGAAACACCTTCCAGTGGGGAGCTCACTGCCAAATTGAATCTCAGGAATGTCGTGGAATGAATGAATGAATGACCTCACGCAGGTCACCCCAGGACTTTCAATCCTAGCACTGATCATGCGTCATCTCAACAGCAACAAGCTTCGGCGGCCATGCCCTCGACAGCCGCCACGACACCACCCATGGTCATGAGTCACGACGTCACGACTCGTGATGTACAGCGTTGTGCTGTCCTTGCTGGTGCGGCCAAAAACCACTACGATGTATCCATGATAAGTTGATATGATGCTATCAATGATGGCTGGATGATATGTTGCCCATCATACAGCTGTTGTTGGGTTGTGACTACAGAATCACTTGTTTATGCAAGTCACGATGATTTTGTCAACTCCAGTTTCCAATCGTAGCACTACGCGTTTCAGAGCCTATACTGAAACCAAGTCAACGAGCGTCGCCACCGCTCCGTTTTGACAAGCATGACGATCATGCTTGATTGTTCGACCAAACCCCAGTCCATCTCATCGATCATTAGCTATTCTAGATCCCAAACGCTCACAATTCAATTTACCAACAGCCCAGCGCATCGCATTCAACACCCAAGCCTCAGCCACCGCATCACTCCCACCACCACCAAGCATGCGCGTCAACAGCGGGATCTTCGCCATCACTCTGGGCGCGATTGCCGTCGCCTTGGCCCCAGTCTTCGCCACCACACCAGCCGCCAAGGTCTCCACGGTCTTTGAGTTTTCCAACGGCACGAGGCCTGAGAATCTGGCCGTGCGGGCCAATGGCCAGGTCCTCGTGACTCGCATCGACTACCCTCAGCTTTTCCTCGTGGACCCAGTGGCAAAGACCAACACGCTCATCTACGAGTCCACGGATGCAGTCAACAGTCTCTTTGGGATCACCGAGGTCGAGACGGACGTCTTCGTCGTCATTGCTGGAAACTACTCCTCGACGACGGGCAACACGCCTGGGACGTATTCCACCTGGGCCGTCGACCTGCGTGAGTACGAGGCGACCCAATCCGTCAACGCCCTAAAGATCGCGGCTATGCCCGAAGCTGGGCTCTTGAACGGCATCACCAAACTCTCACCAACCTCCACCAAGGTGCTCATCGCCGATTCTCTCAACGGGGCCGTCTTTGCTGTCGACTACAAGACTGGGCAGTACGAGAAGACGATCACGGACAACAGCCTGACTTCTCCGGATTCCGCCCCGATCAAGATTGGTGTCAATGGCATCAAGACCCACGGTGGATACGCGTACTACACCAACTTCGCCCAGAATATCGTGTACCGCGTGGCTATCGACGACGACGGCCGTCCTACGTGCGCGCCGAAGCCTCTGGCGACCGTCACGGGCGACGATCTCTTCTTGAGCGAAGACGGAGAGACTGTATACGTCGCCGGCGTGTTCTCGAACGACGTCGTTGCCATCGATGTGGCCTCGGGTGAGACCCGAGTGGTGGCTGGCAGCCCCGATTCGTTAGCGATTCACGTACCCACGGCATTGGCTCTTGGCCGCACGAGCAAGGACAGAACGACGCTGTACGTCACGACCACAGGAGGTGTCGGGGCGGCCGTGGAGGGCGTGCTCACGTCGGCGAAGCTTGTTGCTGTTGAGATGGCGCACGATCAGTGCTAATAGGACCGAAAGCCCTGGTGTGACCTGCGTGGGGTCGGTCATTCCTTCATTCCAAGGCATTTCAGGGATCGAATTTGGTAGTGAGCGAGCTGCTCGTTTGATTGCATGCATTTACTTTGATGAGAGGCTACAACCTTGCGTTCTGAATGAGATTGCTTTCTATTCAGCTCTAGGAATGCATTCATGTGCTAGAATAGAAGGGTACTTTGCCGTATGTCATTTTGTTGCAAGTCAATTAGTTACTTGACGAAACACACCGAGTGCATCTGTTCTCCCATAGTCGGCGCCGCACGAAACTCGCGACACCTGCGGTCACTGAGAACGGACCCAAGAAGTTGTACGCATACGACCAGCCGCACTCCCCATGCTGGTGACTCACATAAGCCCATCCTTCTGCCTCCATACCACTCGGCACTTGGGGCATTGCTTTTTCAAACGTGTTTGATGTCTCCGAGTCGTCAAATACTGACCAGCGACGGTAAATCTCCGTATCCGAGGGCACCCAGCCCGAGGTTAATGACCAGACTTCATTTTCCCACATCCGTAACGTGATCTTGTCTTGTGCGTCGCCTAAGATGGAAATGCCCAGATCAATCGAGCTCTTGTAGCCCTGCTCCGCGTGCTCGGATGGTATCTCTAGCATGAATTGCTCAACGTGGGGGACGTCGGATGGCAAGTCGATGAATTTTGAAATCCGAACTGTTAGCGTACCAATCGTGTCGTGCTCACTGAACGAGTCATGGTCCATGACCCTGACGCGCAATATATCTGTTGCGGGATCCAGAATAGGAAAGTCAAAACTTTCGCGGGGCTGCCACACTGGGTTGAGTTGATTATGGATGCACGAGCTTTGCAATGTTTCCTTGCCGACTTGGAAAGCCACGAACGGGTCACTTGTGCCTCCAGAGTCACAGGCTCCTAAATCTCGTGCTCGAATCAGCGTGACACGTAGTGTACTCATGCCGACCGAGTAGATGTGAGCCTGCTTGTTCGCTGAAGAATGCCCAAGTGATGGGTTGGCACTGTTCACGCCCACTTCCGATCAATGATGTGCGTGGACTGCCATCCGTCTAAAATTGACAACAACGAGATCAACGAGTGGCCAGTCAGTTTTGGATCCAGTGCTCAATTTAGTTTTCGCGTATTTCTCCAGAGATGTCGCCATCAAGTCCCTCGGCACCTATGGCAGGCATGGAACTTGTCGAATCAGATAGACATGCATTTCTAAACTTTAAATCCCGGTTGTTGCTCTCCTTCGTTGTGGTGCTGAAAGTTGTCGTTTGTATCGATAAGAGATCATTGCGACGAATTTTAATTGCGGTCGACCAGGCTAGGTAAAGCACACTCCAGTTTGACTCTTCAAGTTAGATTTTGCTTTCGATCCATTTCTCGTTTCTGGTGACACCACTTCCATGGAGCCAGCACATGGGTCAACTCAGGTCAAACATACATATCACCAGCACGTTCGTAGCCGCATGCAGACCAATCGTGGCCTACCTGACTTCGCTCCTTCTAAGGTGATGCAAGTGAAACCGCTGTGGATGGCTACAGCATCCATACGAACGGCATCCAGGCAAATGCTCCAGGCAACGTTTGTCTACCTATCGGGACAGCAAACCTCGAATGTAATCGGAGACCCGTTAAGGTTAATACTGTATTTCTTTCGGCTGATTGACTGACAACGTTGCAGTCCAAGGAACAAGAAAAAAAAATTAGAACATGTCACAGCGTGATGTCCGGTCTTTGGTCAAACGTTCCCCCCACTTTTGTCCAACCGCCGAAAATCTCTTTGAAAAGCTCACAACTTATCCACACCACCCACACAAAGCAAGAGAGACGTGTACAAAACCCTCCAACCGCCATCCGCAAAATAAATCACTTTGTCTTGAAAGTAAGTAACCCCCACCCACACACACACACGAAATCAAGGCTCACATGACTTTTTTTTTTTTTTCCACCCACCCCACGCAGTCAATGGCGCCCAGGCAGTAAGTACTGTAGTGCTGGCCACTTAGTTACTCGTTTCTTCAGCAAGCAATCTTGCACCATCATCCCATCACACTCCATTCGGTCATTTTGCTTCGCTCCTCTCATTGTCGGCACGCGGTTCTCGCTCCTTCCAGGCCCCGCTACGTCCTTAGCATCCGCATTGAAGCGGCTGTGGTGGTGGCATTGCGATTGCAGCAGGGACCATGTCGACATCTGCATTGGCATTAGCATCGACAACAGCTTCATCAGCGTCTCCTTCGTCTGCTGCGCCGCATACGCCGGTGGCAAGTACGGGGTCGTGGCACCAGTATGAGAACCTAGGCGTGGTGGGCAGGGGCGGCGCCGCCGAGGTGTACCTGGCGCGTCATCGCGGCACGGCTCGGCTGCACGCTATTAAAATGCAGCCTTGTCACCCGGCATTACACCCATGGACCCGCGCGGTACGTGGATTGTGGTGACTTGCTTGTTTTATGGGCTTTTGATTGACCTCGTCACACTGACCCTGCGGCCCTGATGGTCCTGGTGCTGTGTGTGTGTGTTTGCATGGTCGGACAGACACTGCGTGCGCAACGAGAGAAGCAGATCCTGCAGAGTCTGCGCCATCCGTTTGTGTGCGGCTTGCACGACTCGTTCCAGCATGAAGACTATTCGTGTCTCGTGCTGGACTTCCAGGATGGCGGCAATCTGGATCAGCTTCGCCTCCACGCCGGCGGCTCGCTTCCAGAGCGCGCCGTGCGGTTTTACGCTGCCGAAATAGTGCAGGCGCTCGAGTATGTGCATACCATGGGCTACGTGCATCGAGATGTCAAGCCACAGGTCTGTTCATCCTAATAAGACTCTAATTCTTCCTTGCGTGTTTTGGGTCGTGGCGATGGATTTTGGCGTGGGCTCACAGCACTTTCCCCCTCCTGCTCTTGCGATGCCTGCTTACTATGTGGGTCAACTAGAACGTGTTGATCGCATCGGACGGCCACATTCGGCTGACTGACTTTGGTGTGGCTGAAGAGGGGACGCCCGTGGATCCCCACTACTTTTTGGCAAGTCAGGATGCTCAAGACGGCAAGGGCGAACGCTGCTGGTCCCGTGAGATGCTCAATAGTGGGTACCATTCCGATGTCTCCTCTACGCAGGACACCTTATCCTGCTCCACCCCGGGGACGGAGAGCACACGACTTGGGGAGGAAGAGGAGGGGGAAGAAGAGGAGGAGGAAGGGGAGAGCGAGGGGAATCAAGCACATGCTGGTAGTCGAGCGCGTGTTCGTTGGCCCAGCGACGCCGAGTGGGCAATCAGTAGTAAGCTGCCTTCCAGTCGAAGTTCTAGCAGTAGCAGCCTCCCAACGGATGGGATTTCTCGACGTCGCACCGCAGGGGCCTCTACACGAGCGCATGGCGTGGATGATCGCGTCCAGCTTCGCTGTAATTCATTGGTCGGGACGGTGGCGTACATGCCGCCAGAGATGATTCAGCAAGTGGAGATGCAAACCACAGACGTGGATTGGTGGGCATTGGGCTGTGTGCTCTACGAACTGCTCTACGGCATCTCCCCGTTTGATACCGAGCCAACGAACAATGATGGCGGATCTCAATCGACGGTGGCCAGGTTTCGACGCATCCTGCGGGATGAACTCACGTTTCCGTTGTTCCCGTTGGTAAGCGATTCGTGCAAGAATCTAATTCGTGGCTTGCTACAGAAGACACCTTCCCGACGATTGGGTCACTGCGGCGGTGCGCGTGATATCAAGGCCCATGGCTTTTTCAAGGAGATGCAGTGGGCACTTCTGCAGCACAACGCTCCCCCGTACCGTGCTCGCCATGATGGCTGTAGAACTGAACGACGGCGATGTCATATTATCTCGAAGGATCAGTCCTTTGCAAACGGCGCGGTTTCGCGGCTTCCAGATTCATCACATCAAAATCAAATGGAGCCGATGACACATAGCGATGACAGTGTGACAATGCAGTCAGCTGTGATGAATGGGCAGATCTGCCCACACTGTGGCCACGCGCACGTGGATTGCCAGTTACGGCTGTATGAATCCCATCCGGAATGGGAGCAATCCAAGCCCTGGTGGCTGCGCTCGCGGAAACTACCCGCCAGTACTGGTTCCCATTGTAGCGCCACCGCGCTGCTTCACAAGGCTGGCTTACCCGCGCAGGACAAGGCGGTACCCATGATACCTGGTGGTGACGGCTCATCGTGGATAGATACGGTCATGGTGCGAGCACGAGAGTTTCTTCTCGAAGGATAGTGTGAGGCAGGAGGGCGGGCAGTGGATACAGTATAGAATTATTTATTTGGATTTTCACGATTCCTCTGTGTCTTTCGTTGTGGGGACTGGTGTGGATGGAGGGAAGTGCACGATACGCAGGGCGATGGCTCTCTCGTTTGCAGCCGCTTTGATGCCGTTGAAAACCCCCACTTTCTGCCCTCGCTCGGAGCTATCGCGGTCTTGTTGATAGAGCGAGACAACCAGCTCCACCTCCAACGATCGCAACTGGCGAGACCCCAGTACCGGTGCCTCATGACTCGAGAGAATATGTTCGTGCATCAGTGCTTGTACCTCGCGTGAGGAGAGTGGTATACGCCATACTCGAAACTGCATGAGCTGCCCGACGAATCCGGACGGGACGAGATCGATGTCAGCCCAACGCGTCAACGCATTGCCCACAGATAGAATCCCCAGCTGATCCAAGCCGTCCCTGGTCTTACGACGGTCATACCGGGTGAGCCGTTGTCTTAGGCGTTGTACGACTTGTCCATTCACAAACAATGTTATAAGAGGCGATGCAGTAGTAGTTGCTGCAGTTGCTGTGGCCTCGTCCTCATTCTGGGTGACGACGATTGCGAAATGGTTCCAATCCCGTACATTCAAGCCAGCGAGGTCCAGGACAACGGGCGGACTGGCAGCATCAATGACTGATCGCAATACAATATGCCACGATTGATCGTGAGTTTGCTCCAATTCGAGGAGCAGGCCATGTTGATATTCGAGTAGTACTTGAAGCGGTGGCGCGGGCTGGCTCATACAAAGCCATGTTTCGATGGAGAAAGACGCGTGGGTATTCCATTGGACACCATCTAGGTGGATGAGAGAGGTGCTGCTGAATACCACGGCTGGTTCGAATCGAGACGCCTCCAGGGACGGTGTCTCTGCTTCTGCGCTGCCCTTTGGTTGGTCTTGGGTAGTAGTACCCGTCCGTGCATAACTGAGGATAGCTTGCGCTGCGTTCTCTGCAAGCAGTTCCCATAACGGCGACAGTATACGCACCAAGGTTTCATACATGGCGATGGTCCTGAGTTCGATGATCAGCTTCAGTTCGAGCAACACCATGGCGTAGGTCATGGAGGCTTCGAGCTTCTTCACCTTCCCGTAGCATTTCAGCGCTTGGATCCTATCGGGAACAAGCGAAACAAGGCCGTATTCGTGCATGTACCCAATACTGAACCAAGCCCGAGCATGGCGAGGATCCAACGTGACTGCGCGCATGTAGAAATCAAACGCATCCCTATATCGTGAGTCATCGTAAGCCAGGTCGCCAAGGCGAACCACAGCATCCACGTCATTGCGCAAGGCGCCACGAATTACCAATTGCTTGTATCGCTTGGAGGAGGCGTAGTAGTTTTCGGTGCGCTCCATCAACCAGGCGGTGTTGTGATCAGCTGCATCGACCCCCAGTTCCGCAGCAATCGCGTACACGTGCTGTGCGTGGTGGTCTTCTCCATCCAAGACAGCCTTCACGGCGTGATCCAGGATTAATTTCACCCCACTGTAGTGGTTACCAACCTGCTTATACAGCGCCACGATCGATGCGCAGTCATACTCTTCATGAAGCCCACGAAAGCGCTGTCTCTCCATCACGCGAGCCAACTTAAACAGTGAGCGGAGATGGCCCACAGCCGCGGTTGCCTCCAGGTACTCAATTGCCTTGCGGGGCTGTGTGTGGGTCATGATCACGGCGGCATTATAGATGCCCTCGATGTGGCCCCAGCGCACGGCCATTTTAAAGTAGGTCATTGCCTTCTCATAATCGACTGCCATGCCATCCGCACCGTTAAGGAACAGCAGGCCAAGGCCATTCGCTGCCTCCGCGTGGCTAGGCGCATCGACATCTCCTTCATCGTCGTCTTCTTCTGGACCCGTCTCATTGTCCGTGGTAGTCATGCCTGCCAAGGCGCTACGATAGTACTGGATCGCGATGGGTATATCAGCACTGGTTCCAGCGAGTCCATACGCGTAGATATGACCCAACAGTGCCAACGCCATGTGATTCCCGAGTGCAGCGGCCTGCTCCAGGTATCGCTTGGTATCGATATGCATGAATGCGTAGTCTTGGTGAGTGAAGAGATCGCTGAAGAGCACCAGCGTGGCCGCCTGGACAAGTGAGACCGGGTCCAACGACTGTGAGGCGCGATGCACGAGGTACTCGGCACGCTGGCGGTCAATCGCATCCGTTTGCGGGCGTTTGGACTGATCATCCGAGAGTCGCGCAGGTACTGCTGTAGCATACAATTGAATTGGTATGGCCTCAAGTGCCTGCCTTTGCATGACCTGATCTGCCACGGGCTTGTAGTAGCGTAGGGCAGCGTCACAGGATGTAGGCGCGTTGTAGCCATGCATGTGTCGATACCCGAGCGCCATGGAGGCCTCCATGGAGCCCGCCCGCGCCGCAAAGTGATAGAAAAGCATCACTTCGGCTGGGTCTGAGTCTTCTTGATGCGCTAGCAATGCCCCCACAAGAAACTGGGCCGCTGGGTTGCCGTGGTCTGCACTGGCACGCAGAAAGCGCTCAGCGAGTGAGAGGTTCCGAGACTTGTAGAGGTGGTGTTCCCCCATGCTGTGTAGGAGCTCTCCCTTCTTTCCACGAGGAAGTTGTACGCGTTTGAATAAGTCAAGGGTCGCATCTACTGAAGAGAGAAGGTGCTCGCGCTGAAAGTGGTTCGGAGGTTGAGAGGACGAGCATGATGATTGCAGGATCTCTAGCTGGGTAAGGATATCTCCATCGAGATGGGGCATGGAAGAGGTCACAGCACTGCAGACACCCACAACAAGGAGCACCGCCCGAGCGATAACGCTCCACTGACCTGGCATTGTCTGCTTCACGGGCCTTGCTGAATGAGTATTGGTTGGCGGGAACCGTGTTTGGTGGCGACCTAGCTGCCCTCAGTGACTCGTTGCATGAATCCAGTGGCGACTGATTGTTTCACGGGCTCTCTACAGCCTAGAAAGGACTGCTACCTTTCATCTGCGAGAGCTGCTGCCACCATACGCTTTCGTGTTTGGCCATTTCGTCTGCATTTCAATAGCGCTTCAACGTTACCCTGGCTTAGGAAGAGAGTCCACCCTCTGATCACTTTTATTTTCGTTGTGAACTGAAAGGGCTCGTTCATCTAGGGCATGCACTCACGTTTCACACCACGCGTGTAGAGGAATGGATGAAAGGATACCACAACAGCTGAAGCATGGTCATGCCAAGCGATATCGCTAGTAAGAAGTGGAGTAGCACCACCTGATTCCCAGTCTCTATGCCGCGTCAACGATATCATGGAGTGCTCTAAAAAATATTTGAAATTGATGTGCATTCTGGTTGAAAACCCGTTGCAGCCAATGAACGAGAAGGACACAACTAGATATCCAATCAAAACGCTGGAGGCTCTAGCGCCTTTCTCGCGCAATTGGGGTCATGGCTACATTTTTTGTTGCACCTTTGCCCATTAGCAACCGGCAGATGGAAAATGGCGGCGTTCTCATACATAGCACCTGGCATCCTATCCTATCATATCCTATCCTCCCCACTCACCAGCGCACTGAGGGTGTAGCATGTGGCATTCCACGTGCCAGCAGAATCTGCATTCGCCTCTGCCGTTCAGTATTGATCATGTGGTCGGAAATGCTTCACGAATCTCTCCTTGCTCCCAACTCTCCTGTCGTCAGCCCTCGACACGCCAAACCACTCACGAATTTACTACTAAGGCCACTGGCAGCCTTAGTTTTATAACCCACCCACCCACTCGACCACCCTCCACCGTTTTCCTTCACCATGATCGGTCCGCAACGTGTATCGCTACTGGATGGGGACGTGGTTCACCGCGAATATTCCAGGCGTGCGGCTCTGGATCAGTTCCTGGAACGCGTAGTGGATGCCATTGCGTTCCGCATCCAAGATTCAACAGCTCTCTCGGTGTCATCGGCAGTGCCTGCTGTCACTACGGCCAATGTGTCATCGCCACGATGGCAGGTCAACAGATCCTGGTCATTCCAGGGCAAGACCGACGCTGTCAAGACGATGATCAACGAGAAGCTGTGTAGCTGGCTCTTGAACGCCTCCCCCAATGGAGAGAAGTCGAATCCGCTAGAGCTGGGCTGGTCCGTCCCTCCTCTCTCTCAGCCCTTCATAGAGGTGACGGCGGAGAATGATGCGGATTTGGCTTTCGACTGGGTGGACGACGATGAATACCCCAACGAATGCGGATACGCTATCATGACATGCTAAATAGATAGGCAAGGCGAAACCAGCGACAAAACACGAGATACCGCCAACAAACATAGCGCAGGAAAAAAAACACGACTCATAATCAAATACAAAAAGGGGTGGTTCACGTTTCCGTGTATTGCTGGCTGGCTGGCTACTCGTCCCCTCATCGCTCCGAGACCGGTTCACCGTCTTGTTCCAGACTCTCGTAGTCGTCAAAGCCGAGTACCTTGTCAGCAAAACTCGTCGCCGTGTAGTTGGCATCCATGCTGACCACGCCAAGCGCCTCCGTCTCGTCATTCATCACGAGCGCTTCCAGGCACGTGCGCAGTTCTTCCTCGGTCATCGCTTCTCCACGGTGCAGCAACTTCTTCTGGAGTGCATCCCACCGCAGATTGGGGCACGCGCCCAGCACCTGGAACGCCATCTCAATGTCCTGTTTGCCAATACCAAACACAGGGCGATGGTTCACGTAGAGCTTAATGAACTCACAGAGTGTGATACTGTTGACGGTCTGTGTGGTCTCGGTGAACTGCGAGTACTTGACCTCGCTCCACATGTCCTCAATCTCCTGCTCGGTCGGGTAAAACCCCAGCGCGCGCATCACGTTCGGAATCTCCTGCAATGGGATTCGTGCCGTGATCTCTCGCGCCTGCGTGGCCTGCTCACCCTGCACGCGAAGCTGCGCGAAATAAAAGTAATCTACAATCTCGTGGTAAAACTCGCCATGACGACCGCCCTCCAGCAGGGGCAGGTAGGGCTCCAGTCCGTTGCCCGCACTGGCCTCGATCACGTCCAGCTCGTTCGTGTGCACATCCCACAGGTTGATCACGAGGTCACGACCGCCCGCGGTCATCAAGTAGTGGCCATCAAAGGAGACATCAATGTTGCTGATTTCACCGGGGTGCGCGATCAGACCCATGGCCTTGTGCGGATTGCCATCCAAGGGCAATTTGAGAATGCCCACCACTTTGTCATGCGTCGCGTAGGCGCAGTAGCGTTCCGCGACCGAGCCCGTGCCCTCACGCACGGGGATCGGGACCATGCGATTGATCGGGCCACCGTAACAGGGTCCCAGTGTGGTCTTGCGACACGTCTTGTTGTGCGCATTCCATTGCTTGAGCTTGTACTCATCGTTGGCGATGATCAGCATGTCCTCCTGCAGTGACTTCATCTCTGGGTGCCAGCAGCACGCCGTCGGGGTGGCGCTCTGTTCGATGGGGACGGGTGATTGCGTCAAGACGACGCCATCCACGATACTGGAGCGACTCAGGCAATACTCGACCAGTGTCTTATCCTCGCCCACGGAGACCAGCAGTGGCTGGCCATCGCTCGTTTGCACAAACTCGAGCCCTGTGACCGGTTGTGAATGTGCACGACAACGCCCCAGGTAGGTCCACTCATTCGAGATGAATTGCTGCTGCTGCTGTTGCGGCGGTGGTGAAGCTGCATCGCCATTGACCTTCTCCAAGGGCACGGGCTGTCCACGCCACATGCCCATGAAGCGGTGCGCATCCAGCGCCACAAAGAGACTGGCATCGGCACTGACGCGTAGGTCCGTGATCGCGGCCTTGCCCAGTCGGAGCGTGGTCAAATCCTCCAGCGAATGCGCATGCACAATCTTGATCACGCCGCTGGTAAAACCAATGAAGACCCGTGTGCCCTCGGGTGAGAAGCGTAGACATTGCGGACGCAATTTATCGGCGTCAAACTTGCGCATCATCACGAGCCGCTTGGCGTGGTAGTCCCAGAGCTGGACCACGCCCGAGTACGAGCTGAGCACGACCTGCGAGCAACGCGGATGCGTGGCCAGCCCATGGATCTCGTCGTTGATGCCCTGCATCAGCAAGGTGCCGCGCCGGCGGTCCGCGTCGTGCTCGGCAAACAGAGACGAACTCATGCCCACGATAAACGCCGACGACGTGCCCACGACAAAGTCGGGCACGTTGAAGAAATCATCACCATCATCACGATCGTAATGCCCACCACCACCAGCAGCAGCAGCAGCTCCACGACTCAGATCGGGCTGAGACCGACGAGAGCCCTGGAACAGGCCACGCTTGGACGAGGTCGAGGCCAGCAGGTGGTGCGCATTGGGGGTGAGCGTCGTGGCTGCAAACGACACGGAATGCACGGGGCCGGCCTGCATATCCTCAAACCAGGCCACGAGGCGAAAGTCAAAGTCAAAGAACCGCACGGCGCCGTCACTTGAGCCCAGCACGAGGTAGCCATCCATGTCGGTGAGGTGCGTGATCGCTACCCGCTCCTGCGCCTTGGCACCACTGCCACTGCCACCCACAAGCCGTACGATCTTGACGGCCTTGCGGTCCGCCACCGAGCTAGAACCTCCGCCGTCGTCTGGGTCTTGCTCGTCTTCTTCCTCCTCTGTGTGCACCACATCCCAGAGCACGAGGTCGCCATCCTCCGTGCCCGTGAGCGCCTGCTGGGAGTCGGGCACGAACAGGGACATGGTGAAGTTGCCCACGACCTGGCGGAAATCTCGCTGCGAAAGCGAGGGTGAATAAAACAATAGCTTTTGCCTCGCCCAGTTCCAGAAGATCACGCGCTGCCGGCCATTCGAAACCAGCTCGCGAATGTCGTAGGTATTGAACCGCACGCTGTGCTGCACATCCTCGGTAGCCACAAAGCTCGAGTGCAGTGCGCGGGTGCCTCCATCCGCGGCTGTCCATTCCCACACCGACAGCTCCTGTCGGAACCGCTCCTTCTTCTTCTTCTTCTTCTTCCCAACCACAGGCGATGACGGTGACTGTGGCTGTGCCGAAGAAGCCGTCTTCTCGGTGGACGACGGCGAAGAAGGTGAAGAAGGCGACGCCACAGCGCTCAGGGTCACGAGGAAGAGCGCATCCGGTGAGATGTCGATGGCCTGCACGCCCAGCGCGTGCGGCTGGAAGATGGTCTTGATGGGCGTAGCCGAGTCGGCGTCCCAGACCACGATCATGGACTCCCGGCCGCGGTCCGCCGTGATGATCCAGCGCTTGTCCTCGCTCACGACACAGCAGCTGATCGGGTGGCAATGACCCTGCAGCAGGCGCTGCTGGCGCTGCGCATAGTCATAGATCACACCCGTGTGTGCGGACGTGTAGAACAGGGCACGACGGGTATCGGTCGTGAGGTTGTGCACGCCGTGGACAAGGTCCTTGTTGAAACCGAACGACCACGCGAGCTGCAGTGCATTGTGGTTGCTGGGGCCATCAGGGCCGCTATCGGGTGGAGGCGCGGTCGGCATCTCCGGCGAGGGGCCAGCCGTGGCGGCATCGCTGCTTGGGCTCGTACTTGTACTCATACTCGTACTCGTCTCAGCCATCCGTGGGTCGTACCTGCCTTGTCACTGGGAATCAAAACTGATGGGGGCTTAATTGCGGGCGTTCACCAGTGGTCATGAATAAAATCAGCCAGTCACGCCGTGAGGTCGAGTCATGACGGCAGGAAAACACATGCCAAAGACCAAACGGACGCCAACCGTTTCGTTAAGCGTGGACGTTTCGCCAGAAGCGATGACCTAGAGATGCCAGCACCACCATGATCTATGACAAGCTCGGTCTTCGTATCCCTCCTGTTACGAAGTTATACTCGAGGAGGGGTTCGACCGCATGGACACGGCAACATGAAATGAAATGAACTGAATATCATCACTATGCTGCCTTCATCACAGATGCTGCTTGATGCGTGAACGGAAAGGGAGGTCCCAGTCAGCCCTCCCGTGGCCCTGAGTAGAAAGTGTGCAGGCAATGAGGAGTGCCTCACCAGTAACGAGTTCTCAGCCTGTTTTTTCCGCTGTGATCGCCGTCCGTTCTTGATTGCCTGCACTTCTCCATTCCACCATCTCGCGTCTCATCCGTATCAAAGGCACCTTGCATCCACGTCCGGCACCCTCACTTGGACCCGTTCACCTCCCCCACCAAACCGTTCAGCACGCTCATGCCTACCAATGGCGAGTCCTCGACTTGAGCTCACAGATCTTGATAAGCAGGCGCTGCATCGCGTCGTACGAGCAGCCAACGAGCGTGTTGCCTCGCTGGAGCGCAAGGTTGCCTCGCTGTCGAGTACGATCTCGCTGCTCACGAAGAACGCCATCCATAGTGAAAGCATCCTTCGCGCGCGAGAGGAAGACAATCGACACTACAAGGAGGTGATCCACGGCCTTTACGAATTTATCGATGACCTTCGCGATCAGTTGCAAGTGGTTGGCGAGCCCGACAGTTGTGATGGCGGTGAGGAGGACGAAGACGTAGGAGGATTAGCGTGGCCGCTAGCCACAAGCCAGGAATGCCCCGTGCCGTCAGTGGAGGAGCAGTATGCGTGCTACATGGCCCATCGGATTGTGTTTCAGTACGAACCCTCGCATTCGATCCCATCGCTAGTGGGTGGTGATGTCAGTGTCTCTGATGACACGGTCCATACTGCGAAAGACGCTGAGATCGACCGCATTCCATCGCCATCGCCATCGCCAGCATCCAGGAAACACGACGGTAATCCAGGAGAACAGACCGACACCACCACTGGACAGCAGAAACCAGCACGGCGTCCACGTTCACTATTGGTACAACCGCGACGATGGGTCCGGGGAGGACATTCACGGCCACCCGTGTCTTCCATCACCACCCCAAACGCGGTACTTGCAAGCCGACCCCCGTCCACGCAAGCCTTCCCAATGGCAATCGAGTCAGATCCGCCGGAATCACCACAAACGCTGGCACAGCGTTCAAGACCGATACACGTGCCGTCACCAGCACGTTTGCATGCCCACAAGCGTGGGCTGCAGTTGTTACCTGCTGGCTTAAAGGCACGTGGAGGATCATGCGGGCAATGTCGTGTCGTGACGGGGAAGTGTACGACCTGTCTGCGTCAAGACGAATGCAGCCGCCGTCTGTCTCGAAAATCCACTCGTGCACAGCGATTGCCCTTTGCGGCAGTGCAACAACAGCAACCCGAGGCCATGGACAAGGCGCCTTGACTCGTCAATCGCT
>JAADWT010000631.1:0-17005 GCA_023336285.1 Pythium grandisporangium
CTCCTTCATTTCGAGCGCTTCAACCTACCACGACGGCGTCGTCCCCTTCAACTGCTCGCCGTGAGCTCGCGTCGTCCATGCTCTCCATGGTCGCCAGTGAGCGCGCGGCCTCGGCCACCACCGACACGTACCGCAGCGCCTCGGCCGCCAGCCTAGAGCGCGAGTTCGTGGTCCAACCGCCGACGCGCGCCATCCCCGTCTCGGTCTTGGTCAGGCACGAAGAGATGTCCAGTAAGACCTCCTCCTCGACCACCACCTCCTCCTCCACCTCCTCCTCCTCCGCTCCCCCACGCGAGAAACGGTCGACCAAGTCGAAATGTCCCCCCGGGTTGCGCAGTGGCAAGTGGACAGCCGAGGAAGAGGCGTACACCAATCGGCTCATCCACTACTTTAAGCGCGGGTTACTTCACGTGGAAGACGGTACTTCACTGCGATGGTACCTGGCGAAACGGTTGAATTGCGAGGCCATGCGCGTCACCAAGAAGCTCAAGGGCAATTCCTCCATTGGCAAGCAGATCTTCCGCGCGATTGAGGACACGGAGGAGAATCGACGCGCCATGGAGGAGGCCGCGCAAGAGCTGGCGTTGCTGGAGCTCGCGTTCTGTGAGTCACACTACCCGACCAGTAACATGCCCCAGCCCACGATCTCGACGACCACGGCGGTGAATTCCCAGCCACCCACGGGTAGTGGTGATGGCTCTGCGGCTACTGGAGCATCTTCATTGCCATCCTCCTCCTCCGCCTCGTCGTCCTCCTCGTCGTGTGTGTCGACGGCGATTGCCGATGCGCTGGCAAGGGCCAAGCGTGCCTCGCCACATAAACCACTGATGGGTGCCCTCAAGCCGCCGCATTTAGAAGCGCGCAAGCGTGTGGTCCACAAGACCCGTACCAGTGTGCCCAACAGCGAAGACGCCAAGCTCTTGCTGCATTTCTCCGAGGGAGCGCGTGATACTGCCGGTGGTGACAAGCTCACTGCGAGCGAGGAGGGACCCATGGGAGCAAGCAACATGGAGAAGAAGCGATTATTTAGCGATATCGAGAGCGCGCTGGCCGTGGCATCGGCAGAAGCACAGGCATCGACGGCAAGCCCAGAGGCCAAGAAGCATCACGGAGGCAGCGAGGACGTGCTGTCGTTCAAGGGCAAAGTGACAATGTCCTTTTGATGCTGGCCGGGGCGGGGGACGGAAATGGCCTTGTGTGATGATGGGCTGCCACCGCTATTATTTAGCCATGTAGAGCAAAGCAACGAAGCAGCACACGCCCAGCTGCGGTTGTTTATTTTGTGCAAATAGGTTCATGTATATCAATCAGCTTTTGTTTTGTTTTCTTGTTTTCTTGTTTGTGCCTCCTGTTCATTCCTCGGTGTCGCTACAGTACATACAGCATTACGCTGTCACATTGCGTGTGGCTGAGTGCTTTGCTTGCAACCGATGCTTTTGTTTCGATTCCTTGTGGTCGCCGCGATCACTACTGAGCCGCTTTGATTGCGTGGAGCTTCTTCTGTGGCGGACAACGTGCGTGACCGTGTGGAGATCCAGGCCAGCAACCACTTGAGATTGGTGAGTGCGTACCGCAGCGCCTTGGTCCACTCGCTGGCTCGTTTCTTGAGGAATAGCACCGAGTTGCCACCAATGGAGTGCTTGGAAACCTTGTAGGGCAAGCGGATTGATCGGTCATGGCTACCTACATGACTCATGAGTTGGGCAAGGCACGTGAGCCACGCACCAAGGCCGAGGTTGAAGTGACTTTCCGGAAAACAGTCGTGATCAGACCCGTGTAGGCAATACTCCATGCGCAGACTAGTGATACGGATCACCTTGGAGGTACTTCCAACGGGAACGATCTTGAAACTACAAAACCCAACGTATTAATCGATTCCGTCAGTTCCTATCGATCCCACCAACAACGCAGTATCCCGTTGGTATTAACACTCACTCAGCGAAGACAAGTCCGACCGCGTCGGCGAGTGTGTTGAGCAAGAGTGCGGCTTCACCCAGCGCGGCATTGATTTCATTCCACTCCACGTGGGCGTTTGGCAGCAGCCCCATGCGAAACCCGTTGATGGTGCCAAACGGCCCGCTCTGGCTGATCACAAACGCATCCGTGAGCACATTCAGGCCACGGGTGGCCGCCATGACGTGCTCCATCGTGCTAAGTTGTGCCTGTGCACGGTCTCGACACTCTCGGAACGCGTGACCATCAAACGCGAGCGCATTGAAAGCGTGCCAAAGAGTATCTTCCTCCTCCATCAGAGCCGACGTCTCGGTCTCTAAGGCTTCTTGGCGTTCCATGATCTCGCCACGCTCGGTTTCCATCTGCGTGAGGCTTTCACTTAAGGAGGCCAGTTCTTCTTCATACTGTGATCATAATCAGAACAGAGTCGGATGCAGTTAGCACATGATCAACAAGACCCCGGCAAGTTCCGTTTGGTGCCGGCAACACGAGCTACGCACGAATCGCAGCTTCTCCTGGAGCTGTTCCATCTCGTCCTGACGTGTGGATCCACTGGACGACTGCAGAAATCCGACAAAGCTACGTTTATCGGCTCGCGCCGTCTCAGCTTGGCCATCAATCTGCTTGAGCATGGCGTCGACGCACTCCTCACATGCTGGTGACGTGACGGGGGCACCGGCGCTGTTGCCACCACATACAGATACAATACGAATATGCATACCATTAGCAACCAGGCAGTCCCTGGTGTCGCGCATTGCCCTTTACGCATTTAATTTTCAACTCACCAATGCGCATGGAACCACTGGAGCCGCTGCACATGCTCGCTAAGGTCTGCATGCGTGGCCATGGCGACCACGCTTTCACTCATACCCGGCGCCTGCTGCTTGCCACCAACGACATGCATCGAGGCGCTTTGATCCATCAACGACATGGAGTCGGGTATCCCGCTGTCCTGCGCACGATGCCCATGCGCCGCACCCATTCGATAGAAATGCTGCTCGCCGTCCGTACGGCCACGGCTCCCGTGGCGCGACGGCGTATCCAATGCGCTACCCGTTGGCTCCCATGGCTCATGGAGCATGCTCTGCGTCAGCGATTCAAATGCTGAGCGCACGCCGCGCGGCGAGATCGCCGTAGGCAGCAGCACATACGACTCGCCCAACGCTCGGCCTGCATAGGCAAGCAAGCACTCATTTTGGCGTCGTCAGCCAAGAAAGCAACAACAACAACAAATGGAAGTGACGCCACCAGAACCCCACCAGCGAGGGGAAGCCTCGTCCAGCACGACACCAATCTGTACTGCACGCACCTGCCGCGCTTGAAGACTCCGAGGGCGATTCCAGCACGCGATGGCATTGCTTGCAAGCGCTCGTCATTGCCATGAGCCGACCTGTTCACTGCCTTCAACACTACAGTGTCTCTCTGTTCTCTCTATTTTCTCTATTTAACCGGTATCTACAGGTACATGTATCAGTCGTCAGTTCGTAACGTGTCGGAATGATGGTGGCGTTTCCCTTTGCCTCCATGAGTTCCCTCACTTTTTGCTGATGGCGGCGCAATGCCACATCTCATGCTCGGCGCGATCGCGTTCATGGAGGTGATGGCCGCAGCCGTGGGCGCAGGCCACGAGGCGCATGACACATACCCGCTCGTGCTTCTTGGCGGCATGCGCGAGCACGGTCTCTCCGCATCCAAGCGCGCAGAACGTGGGGCGTAGCGCACATTCAAATGCCTCGTGGTGGGCGAGCGCATGCGCCGGGATCGCGGTCGTATAGCACTGGAAGCGGCAGCGAACGGCGCGCTGTGGACACTGCTGGCTGCGATGCGCGGCCATGTTGTCATGCGCGATGCCGCTCTGTCCACAGAGCCCACAGACGGTGAGTCGCTGTGGGCAGGACACACTGAGGTGGCTGGCAAGCTCCAGCTCGGGCATACTGGCGCCACAGAGTGAGCAGGGGACGGTGCGACGACGGCATTCACTGTGGATATGGCTCTCGATCAAGTGCAGCGGCACACGGCGTCCGCAGTTCAAGTGGCATGGAACCGGGCGCCGTGGACACGTTGCGGATACATGCGTGTCCAGCGCATGGACCACGATGGTGGCGCCACATTTTGATGGACAGAGAAGCTCCCGGCGATCGCATTCATCGCGCTCGTGGATGAGTTGCGCCTGCGCCACTACGGGGACGTCACAGCGCCACCGGCAAGACACACGACGTAGCATGCAGTCCTGTGTTTCATGGCGCGTGCGGTCCTTGGCCAGCAGCGTGGGGACCGCCACGCAGCCGTTGCGGCAGCGCACGTTGCGCTCGGGACAGGCGCTGCGTACATGGTCACGAAGGTCGCACGCGCGTACCACATTCGTCACGGGGTTGCTCAGTCGTGTTGATGGACCGCGCGTGTCAGTGTCAGTGGAGGGAGGCGCTCGGCACTGCAATGGACACGGCACGAGCCGGAGGGGGCATTGGTTGGCCGCGTGAAGCAGATGCTGCGCATGGCTCATGCGCTCACCGCATTCACATAGCACCATACGAAACGCGCATTCCTCACGAGCATGCGTTTGCTGGGCGTTGGCTCGCACAAGGGCAGCGCATTTGGGATGTACGTGGCAGAGCACGAGGCGGTGCGGGCATTCACGCTCTAGGTGGCGCGGCAATTCGCCAGCCCATAACGTGTCGTCACCGCAGTCATTGGGGCAGAGCACAAGGCGTCGAACGCATTCGTTCGTTTCATGGTCATGCAACGGGTGCGTAACCTCTACGACAATGCCATTCTGAAGAACGTGTGCGTCCAGCTCGGCCATGAACCCGCATCCGTGGCGACACACGCCAAGAAGAGCACTGGTGCGCGCAAACCTGCCCTGTACACGGGCACCTCCACCATGAGCGGCCCCGAGCAGTGCCATGACGGCGTGGTGTCCACTGCGCTGTGCGTGGTCGCATGCCGTCCAACCGCGTGTGTCGCGCGCGAGTACATCAATTTCTGGTACCCGCAAGAGGAATTCCACGAACGCGAGTTGGGCGTTACCCGCGGCAATCATGAGTGCTGTTAACCCGTTTCGCATTGATGCAGGTTGGTTGAGTTGCGCTCCACGCTCGAGTAATACCTGAGCGCAATGCACAGCTCCATGGAAGGCGGCCGTGTTGAGTGCTGTGCGTCCAGTGGAACTCTCGAAGTTTACGCTTGGTTGGTTGCTACTACTGCTGGAGGTATTGGACGTTGTCGCCTTGGGTACCGTCAATTTGTTTGTTGTTGATCCGTGAGGACTACTTTCTCCTGTCGGCGCTGGCGCTGTCAAGGTGGATGGTTTTTTGCGCTTGCTTTCACTACTGGTAGTGGTTCTGCCGCTTGCTCCGCTACTTCGATCCAACAAGAACTCGACGGCGAGGACATCACGGCCGTCACTATTGCGTACGTACTTTTGATCATCCACGCAGGCCGCCATTAGTACTGTTATCCCTTCTTTTTGTGTCTCATAATCGGCATATGCACCATCGTCCAACAATCTTGTAATTTCTAGGAAATCCCGCGCCACGATTGCGTTCTCCAGTGCGTCGTGTAATGCTCGCAGTGCTGCCGTCTTACGGGCCACGTTCTTGCGCGCTAGCAGCTCACGCCGCCGTGTTGCTTGTTTCTCATTCGCGTTGAGTAGTACGTTGTCTACGAATTTTTGGGTCTCTGAGTACAAGCGGGAACCTTGTTGCCAACCACCGTGATCACGCCGGAAGGTCAAGCAATCAAAACGTACTACTGCATGGAGAAGAGTGTGCTTCAGAGTCATGGGGGCCATCGACCGTTCAAGTGTCAGCAGAGTTTCGTCTCCAGATTTGTCAGTACTGTCGATCTGCGCGTGCTCTTTAGCTTCCTTATCCTCGTCTTCGTTTAAGGAAACGTGAGGTGATATGGCTTGACCAGTTAGAGGTGCAAGCCGCCAGCCTCCTCGTTTGACTAATGAAGGCATTGTCTCGCAATCTCCACCATCGAGTCGTGTATACAGAGGACCAGGAAGAGTGCGTAACGGGAACACGTGCGTCTTCTGACTAACGCGAGCGCCTCCCTGTGTCAGCAGTACGTCAGCTATCACTGGGAACCCGTTGTAAATTGCTTCGTGGAGTGCCACACGATGTGTTTGCAAATACAAGCGTCTTTGACGGCGATGATGTGCCAGCAAGAACGTTTGCACAACATTTCGCACTAATGCATCAACACCCGCGTCGTCCAGCCGCGTCACTGCCGTTGCTGCTTTCACCTCGGTCGTTGCAAGATCAGGTTTCTGGTGGTCTCGCTGGCGTCTTTGTTGTCTGGAATACACAAAGTCGCGGTACACGAGCTGGATAAGGGACGCGCTGATCCGGCGCTCTTCGTGACTGTGGCCAGCGCGTACACCGCCCTGCGTAATCAACATGTGCACCATGGCCTCGTTTCCCAGTGCGCTTGCAAAACTCAACGGTGAGTGTCCGTTGAGCGCTACATGACGCAGTAGTTTATGTACACGAAGACGTTGTGCAGCCGCGTGACATTCACGACCAGCGTGCTCATGCCTTGCCCTAACTTCACTCGTTTCTTGTTCTCGTGCAGGAAGCGAACGTGATGCAACTTGCATCTCGAACATTACTCGTTGCAAGTCATCTTCGGCCTGTTGCAGCGATGCACACAACACATGCTGCTTCTCAGCAAGACCGTGGCGTTCCGCAACAGCGCGGTGCTCAATTTCGACACCTCGAACCCACGTCGCGAGAATACCAATAATACTACGAGTCGGAGGTTGCGGGGGTTCTTTCACAGTCGATGGTGGTGCAGAAGAAGCCGCTGCCTGTGGGGAGGAAGTGAATGCGTGGAATGCCGTAAAGGCGGCACTTACCGGTGTTGCGGTCGCGAGCGCCTGGAATGCTGGCGTGCGGATGCATTCACGACGCACCTTTGCCATGACATCAGCAGATACAACCCCCGTGCCACCATTGTTGCTACTTTGCTGACGGTACCCCCGCAAACGTTGCAACAGACTGCGATCCATAAGAAGAGCTTGCGCCGTCTTCCACCATTCAAGCGCTGTGTACTCGCTCGCATTGCGTCGTCCGCGGGGCATCACCCCGTTCAACAAGCAAATGGCTTTCATTACAATCAGTGATGTCTGTTCCGTACCCTTCTCTCGCGCCCCATCGACGTCTCCATCCCCCGCTGGTGGTGCATGCGCGTTCAGCAAGAGAGCAATCCCATGCGCTGTGATACCGCGAATCAGCGCCAGTAGATCCGTCTCGAGTGCCTGTGACGCCGCTTCCGACTGTTCCACGTCTTGTGTGATGCGTGCCAGTTGCTGTTGGCAGTCGTCCACGCGCTCACGTAGGCGTCTAGCACGCGTTGTCTTGGCCTCAGTGTCGGCCACACTTTCGTTCAGTAACCGCACGCTTTCAGCTAAATCCTGCCGTGTCACGGAATAGACAGCACGTTTCTTGGCGAGCTCCCTCTCCAGTAGCGGTACAAGATCAGTATCCTCATCCTCGTCGGCCACCCATTCCTTCTCGAGCTGTCTCTTCTTCTTGCCGCTCTCGTCTTTGGTGGCATCACCCTGATCGTCTTCGCCTAGTGACTGCGTACTACCACGACCTCCACGTGAGTATTGCAAAAGTGAGGCCACGTACGTATAGTCACTGCACGCGATAGCTGTGAAAAGTGCGCGTTGATCGATCTCAAGCTGCCGATACGCGCGCAGCAGTGATAGTAGGCGCCGTGAGCGTGTATTGTCGTCGCCATCCACCTTGACATCCGTGACCAGGACAAGCTCCAGCTCTGTAGTCTCCATGGTGTCCGAACCTGGTTGAGTGGCTTCTGATGCTGCCAGCGACTCGGCGAGAGCCATCACACTCTGTCCGTGACGGTTCACATGCTCCACGTTCGCGCGATACTCCAGAAGAAGTGCCGCTATACCCACGTGACGAGCCATGCACGCCTCACGTAGCGCTGTGCGACCGCGTGAGCTCTCCTGGTTCACATCGGCACCCAATCGAAGCACCAACAACTTGACCATTGCTAGATCTCCCAGTGAGGCAGCGATCCCCAATGGCGTGATTCCGCAGCTCACAAATTCTGTATTGACCGCATCGCTCGGTGAAATGCTCTGCAAGAGATGAGCCACGAGGTCTTCGTCACCCGTTTTCAGTGCCCACAGCAATGCCGACTCACCATGCGCTCGGCATGTTTCCAGACGCCTCTCGCCAGCGTGCACCCACAACCGAATGGGACGCGCACAGGCCTCGCCCCCGACACCGCAGGCAACAACACGCTGGCGACAACGTTTGATATGGCCCTCCACCTGTGCGGCCAGAAGATTCGGGACATCCTCGCATTCGTAGGGACATGGTACAGTTCGGTTCACGCACTGAAGGCGGCAATGCTCATGCACTGAAGCAAACGGGAGGGGCGTACCACATTGTAGTGGGCAAAACACGAGGCGGACGGCGCATTCCTGCTCATCGTGCACGGCTAAGTTGGCTTCCCGTACCCGTGTGCCACAGCCGCGACGGCAGTACACCTCGCGTTGTGGGCAGAGCAATTTCCGATGAGTATCCAGGTCACACCACCGCACGCGTGCATCGCATGCCGAACAGGGCAGTTCACGCGCCTCGCACAGGTACAGCAGGTGGTGCGTGCGTTCATGCACGCGGAGTATCTTCCCACAGCCGTTGTTTTCACAAAGGCCGTACACACGCAATGCGCATTGCTCCCGGGCGTGTGCCTCCTGCTCATCAAACCAGATCTTCTCATTGCACGCGGAACAACTCACGAGCCGCTTGACACACTGAGATCGCTCGTGTTGCTCACGGTCCGAATTCGGAAGCAAAAGACCGCAGCCCAGTCGGCAACGTCGTGGGAAGCCAGCGCAATCCGTGGATCGATGGCGCTCCAGTAGACGATGCGCTATTTGCTCGTGGCAGTGTGGGCAGGACACGACGCGTTGAGTGCATTCCGTCGCTTCGTGGTCTGCTAGCGTACTCATGGGTAGAATGGCACCACAACCCAGGCGACACGAGATGTTGCGAAGATTGCATCGCTTGGTGACATGATGCGAGAGTGAGTGCGCGGCAACACGCTGCCCACATGCCAGTGGGCAACTTATCAGCCGGAGTGGGCACTCTTCTTGCTCGTGTCTCTTGCGACCATCTGCAGGGATATGACCACAGCTATTTGGTACGGTTGCAGACGGGTCTGTATCGCTCGCATCCGCTTTCAACGTGGGTATGACATCCTCCAGATCGTACTCACAGTTCTCCAGAACGAGCCATTCCGAGTGACCATCCGCAAATTCGACGAGATGCTTGCCGATTCCATTCCCATTGATATCGCCACTGTCCTCGTACAACAGCACGTGGCAGTACTCAGACCGGCTATGTTTTTCCTGTGCGAGGCGCTCCAGGTTGACAACGAGATCAGCGTGCAATGCCCCGAGCCAAGAGACCAGGTAGGTTCGCGTTTTCGCTCGAGCGAAATAAACGGGCAGCTTGTCGTTATGGTGTTGGTGATCAAGCTCTACTTCGTCACCAACTTCACGATCGCTGGTCGTATGGTGTTCCTGTTCGCCACCTTCATGGTCCTCACCATTTTCTGTCTGGTGCTGCCGCAATTTTCCCAGAAAGGATTCATAGCGAGCGACTCGTTTCTTTAGCGCACGCATAGATGTAGATGTGGATTCATGTGTCGTGTCGGTCTCTGACCGATCTCCCTTGGCCTGTGCACGAGCTCGAGCCACATCATATAGTGTGATTTTCCGTCCGCAGAGTGCGTGTCGACACAGTGTTGGTCGCTTCGCACAACCCCCCACATCACGAAGCGTATGTGCATCCATCTCGCGTGCAGTCAGTGTCTTGCCACATTGAAGCGCGCACGTTGTGCGCTGCCATTCACATTGCCATTCGCAGTGCTGTTCCAAGAAGCAGTGCAGCACTTGTCCACTCAGGGGGCACCCGTCATTTGGGCATGTCACCGGTCGGAACGCGCATTCCTGCTCTTGGTGATATGCACGTGCCTGCATACTGCCACCCACCGTTTCCTCACATCCATGGGCGGCATGACAACACGGCATCTGGCGATTGACGCACAGCAACGTGACATGGAAGGACATTTGGTCAGCGGGCAGCACGGCACCACAGCCGATCGCGCAAGCAAGTTCACGCTTGGGGCAATACTTGCGACGATGCTCGCCACCTTCACTGGCTGGGAAGGAGGGCATGCCGCATGCCAATTCGCAGTCAATGAGGCGTCGTGGGCACTGCTCGCTTTCGTGAAGCTGACGCTGGTCGGCCAGCAACCCAATGACCCCGCATTCACGCCGACAGGTCACGGGGCGACGTCGACAATGCACTTGTTCGTGAAGCGCTCGCGAGTGGAAGACGATTCGCTCGGAGCAACCATATTGCTGGTTCACACAGGTCACAAGTCGTTGTGGACACAGCGTGGCATCGTGGCGAGCTCGATCTTCAAAGACGACACTGGTGTCGCCGCATTGCTCACACGTGACGAATCGTTTGACGCATTCGTGACGCTCGTGAATAGGGAGCAGGTCGAGGTCTGCTATAAACTCACAGCCGGCAAAGCGACAGTGAGTCGGTCGTGTACGGTCCTGGTGTCTTGCCACATACTCAGCGTGGGCGCGTGCACGCTCCATGGCGCTCTGAAGCAAATCCAGGATATATTGTGGCGTGGTTGTCTCACGTTCCATGGCAACTTCTTGTCTTCCTTCCTTGTCTGGTTGCGTCGCCATTTGCTGGGTCGCGATTTCAATTGCGTCACGACCGTCGTTGTCACGAACGTGAAGTAATTCCAAGAAGACCTCATGCCATTCACGTGCGCTTGTCATCGTCTCATCACTTTCGACTTGTTGGCTTTCGTTTTCCAAAAAGAACGAGTCCTTGGGAGTCACACTGGTGATTCGTAGACTGCGTTCGTGGAGCGCCGCCAAAAGATGTCGCACGATGACGCCTTGCTTATTAGTGATGGCGTGCATCAGCGCTGTCTTCCCCTCTTGAGTGCGCTGGGTTTCATCTACATTATGGCGCAGCAACGCCAACACAATCGCTTCCTGGCCACTGGTGGCAGCCCACGTGAGTGCTGTATGCTTCAAGCGTTTGCTTTCGTACTGTAGCTCGGCCCCCATCGTTAGAAGCATCTCAAGTGCATCAACAAAGCCACACGCGGACGCTTTTGCCAGTGGTGTCCAGCCACTACGAGCCTCTCTGCAGGCCGCAAACACACGTACGTGTGGAAGTGGGTCAGTGTGGTTAACCACTCGCTTTGCTATTGGACTAAGAGTACTTGTGGACGCCATGACCGCGTCAATATCTTGCCAGGCGGCTACAAACGTTGCCAGGGTGAGCTCGTTTGGCACCGCGCGGAGGATGCGTAGCATGTCCTCCTCTTTCAAAAGTGGTCGTGCAAGCAGAGTCTCCATATCCTTGGCCAATTCGTCATGACGCCTCAGCAGGGACTCACATTCAACCAGTCGCTGTGTGTGTGCCTTGGTATCCTGGAGCTGCGCCTTCTTCTCGGCATCTCGACGTTGCAGTAGCGCCTTTGCCTCCTCATTTCGTGTCCGTGTCGCCCAGTCGAAGGCGGATTGACCCGATGCATCCTGCGGTGTCAGGTCTGGATCGTACGTTAACACACACTCAACCATGCGGTTGTCGAAGCTTTCAGGAGCGTTGATGGCCTTGTGCATGCGTGGTTGATGACCATCAGTGGAGTCGTTATTGGTGCGCAGTTGTAGCACATTCGACACCTTCTTGCGAGTAATGATAGCTGCTGGATGTGGGGCAGCTCCAGCTATAGCTCTCATGAGAGCAGTATAACCGCGGCGATTCCTGAAATTGATGGACACTCCGCTACAGGCGAACAAGGCAGAAAGAAACACGAAGTGAAAATGTGATGAAAGATTAGAGGTGGTCGACAAGCAGGCATCGGCTAGACCTTGTCACCTTCGTACCGGTCCATGATCATTTGAAAGGCCGTGGTGTCTTTCGCAGCGATGGCAACGAAGAGAGCGGTATCCCCCCCACTGGTCTCATAGTCAGCGCGTACGTCCCCACTCTCAATGATCCAAAGCACGCGCGTGAAATCTCGTCGCTGCAATGCATCTTCATATTCTCGACAGCTCCCAGGTGATGACACCGACTGCATTTCTTGGGGAGAAGAACATTGATCTTGCTGTAGAGGAGCCAGTGCGACTGAAGCTCCTGGTCGTGGACGAACACGACGGTGCCGTATTTGCTGGGCTTCTTCACGGCCACAAGACGGCAGCACAGTGTGCCCCTCGTCCATCGGAGCATACTTTTGTTCTGTGGGGCCCTGTCGTCGCCGCCGTCGCCATTGGTGTTTCGAGTCGCGACACTGAGAGACGTTCAGCGGCGATTCCGCGAGTAGATCTCGAGTGTGTGGCATACTACCCATCCGAACGTTCGAACGCCCCAGCATGCCAAGCAACCAAGCCACCCGGGAAGCGTCAGCTAGAGCAGCTTGCGAGGCCTTTTCTACAAATGTGCGGGAGTATTTTAAGCTTTCAAACTATGTAGCAGCCATGTACCAAGGTCAGGCTTTGACTGTTATAATGGGCCCACATGCCACTAACGCGCCAGTTGAGTGAGCTGAGCGTTTGGGGGCCATCACGGTGGGTTAGTTGTGCCAGAGCACAGGTTGGCAATCGGATCGACTGGTGCTCTCTCCATGGTCAGCCGCGGGGTTGCCGTGCTCGTCACCATCTTCACACCCTTTTGCGTCCCTCACTGCTACCAGGTTCACTCGTTCTTCCTCTCCATCGTTTGACTCGCGTTCGATCCGATGAAGCGTCGTTCGATTGTCAATGCACATCCCATTGAGTTCCTGCCGCAGCAATTCTTCCTCCATCTTGTCCGCGAGACGCCGTGTTTCTCCAGTGCATCAGTATCAGGGCTACCTTTTCGTCACACTCCGGCATCGGTCTTCAATGTTCCACCCACGCGAGCGGGTGTCACGTTTGTCGCATTGAATGAGACGCTGGCTCGTGATGGTGAACCAGCATTGGCCGTGGCGCATACCATCCGCTGCTGTCGGTGGCTTAATGGTTGGCGTCGCTCTCTCGGTGAAACGCGATCCGGAATGGCTCATGCAACCTCTGGAGACGACTACCACGACGGTCTTCAGCCCAGCAGCAAGCGGAATGGCAATGACAAAGGCACAAATTCACACGCTCAAATCCATTTCTACTTGTGCACAGACCACCGCGACCAGGAACTCGAGCTCGTGCAACTGCTTGTTCGCTGGCGTTTGCTCTGTCTACCAGCTTCCCCACAGCTCGCGGTGGCGCCGTTCATGCACCTGCTCACCCCGTTCCGTACCTCAAGCGTACGAGAGCTATTAACAACACTTGCCGGTATCGCGCGGGGCGTGTCCAGTGAGCTTTTAGTTTCTGGGAGTGTCTTCCAGTCTTTCGGTGATAACGAGATCAATGACGACGATGGAGGTAGCAGTTGTAGCGCTCGTGGCCTTGGATCCAGGGCTACTGGGTTGACCTGGATCACCACACGATTCTTAATTGTCGCCAGCCCCGAGGCTAAACTCGACCACGTTGACAGTCCAGCAAACGCAGCGATGTCTACAACACCATCGGTTGTATCTCCATCGGCAGTGCCATCGATGAATGACAACTCCAAGGAAGCTGACAGAAACCGCGGACGACTCAGCGTAGCTGAGCTTGTACCACAACTACAGCAGGCACGAGTGGCCATGCTCGTCCGTCTCAGTGGGTTTCCACACTATGATGACCGATTGCTCATCCGAAACGGGATCAAGCACCTCGATCTCTCTACGACTGAGGACCAGGGTCCTGATGGGCAAGTACATGCCCGTGGGAGCTCAAGTCTTCGACCTCGCCCTGTCGACAGCTCGCTCGATGCCGTCGCTCTGGCTCGCTTTCTCGACTGTTGTGACCATGCTACTGGGATTGTCGCAGTGCACTCGAGGGACAAGCTGGGCCTGGCAGCAGTCAGTGTGGCGTGCTACCTGGTCAAGCATGCAGGCTTGTCCGTGAGCGAGGCCGTGGCGTGGATGCGATTCTGTCTTCCTGGAGCGATCTCCCGTTCCCTGGAATGCTCGCTTGGCCTGCTAGCCGCCACCCTCGTGCCAACACCGATCACTATGAATATTGTGGCGCCTAATGAAAGCGTGGTTGAAATCAAGCCAGTGACCCACATCAACATCGGCAAGATGACGCTGGGCCGCGACGCGCTTCTGGGTACATCAAAAGACCGCGCCATCAGTAGCAGTCGAGGCAAAAGCCGGTCAACCAGCCAGAGTCATCCGACTACCCCACACCATCTCCTCCATGCTGGACAATTCACACATTTGCTGGCGACTGAGTCGCCCATATTGGCTAGCAAACTTCCCCGGTCACGAGCGCGATCCCGACCACGGCCGTTTACACAGGGAGCTTCCTCAATGGTGACAAGAAGACTCCATGGAGAATCAGGAGATACGTTAGCACTGCTCCACACCGCCGCAGATGATTTCCATGATAGCACCGCCGCTATCAGCCGCGCCGCCGAACGGACAGCCATGCACCGCTTCCTACACCAGCAAACCCGGCATGACAGCTCGCCCAGTCGACCTGGTGGCTGCAGTGGTGCCGCCTCATTGCTGCGGCCAACGGCGACAGCGCCAGAGTACCGTGCCAGTGGCACGGCCGATGCCACGTTCTAGCCGGAGAAGCGTGCTCTTTGCGCTGTAATAAATACTATACAGACATTCAGTTATCTCTTCTGTTGATGACGCCATGTTGAGTCGCCACTGCTCTTGATCGTTTGCCTCTCCACTTCCACAAAGCTCAGCGAACATACTGTGGATAGATATGTTATTGATTACGGTCATGCGACCACGAACCCGGACTCAAGAGATCTCGAGCACAGATCAAGCGAATCCATGACGGTGCCTCGGACCAACAGAAGAAGTATCACTCTGTCAAGACTCTGTGCCAACATGCGTGGACACATATTGGTTGTTTCCTGGAGATTTCTCATAATGCGTCACAAGAGATATTACCTTGTAGCTTGATCGTATTCAAACAGGAGAGCACCATGCATGGGCGATACATACTATTCAGGTATTGTTGACTGATGGCAAGTTAGAGAACGAATCAGACAGAGAATGCCATCAACAGAGAGAGAGAGAGAGCAACCGAGCGATATGACAGGCAAGCCAGGCCGGCCACCCCAGAAAAATGCACACACACACATCCTCCATGTTTGCAGTTATGACATCTATGTCACGAAACGCCATTCATCCCGCCCACCCACGCTCCTCCTTCACGATGCGTTGGCTGCTGCCACCGATCCATGACGTGGTCCAAAATGCGCCACAGGCGTGGTGCCGCATTGCGCGATGCATTGCTCGGCAATGACCAGCACATCGCGATGCACGTCCTCGATGGACTGCGCGGCATCGACGATGTGCCACGCCGGCGTCTCATTGGTGCGCATGTCCTGGAACCGCGCCGCTACGCGCTGCTGGAAGGCCGAGGTCTCGTACCGCTCAACCCCAAAGGCGTTCCGCGCCGCCACCGTGGCGATGGGTACTTCCAGGAAGATGACTGCGTCGGGCTTTGGTAGACCCACCTCGGGTTGCCAGCACCAGTCCAGGTCCATGCCTTCCTTGGCGGACGAGAACGCCACGCCACTGAACGAGTACCGGTCCACGACCAGGTTCACACCGCGCGCCAGCAGCTCCTCCATGCGACGCGCGGCTTCCCACCGATTGGCTGCGAACAGGAGGTGGATGACGTGGTCGTCCATGTCATCAGAGGCTGCTGGCGAGGCAGTCGCTGCGTTGCTGTCCTTGTCACTAGCTGGTGGTGGTGATGGTGGGGGTTTGCTCAGGTACGCGTTGATGGCCTGCCCGATCGAGGTGCTCCGGTCCGGGAAATGCATCAGCTCGCAGGCGCCATGGCGCGCCGCCAGCGCATCCCGCAGCAGCCGCGTCTGCGTCGTCTTGCCGCAGCGGTCCACGCCCTCGAACAGCACGAAGACGCCGCGCCGCGCCGCCGCCGCCGTCGGCGTGGTGGCGATGGTGGAGCTCCTCATTGCGGCCATCTTGACGGCCGTTTGGATCATTCGCTTGCTTCAGTGAATGGAACGAACAGACGTATTCACTTGGTCTGTCTTTCCCGCCCCTCTGCGGGTGGAGGTCAAAAGTGTATCTATAAGTTGGGTGTGTGGCTGAATACAGCGCGGGCTGCTGTTTAGGTGGTAGTCGTACTAGAGTCCAGAAATACAGGTACGTCCAGGACTGCGGCATGTTTTCTCCAGCTCAACTGTGACGGACACCTTTATGACGATTCATTGTTGTACTCACTTTTGAGCGGAAGGCGCGTGTACATGCGAGCTGTAATGAGTGCATTGGGCATTAACGTCAAGCGGACGTGGGAGGGAGGGGTACAAGTTATGAGGCGAGGTCGGTGCGTGTGAGTCGCGCTCATTCAACATGAAGGCGAGCGTGGCATATCTAAGTGGCAAAGCGGACAGTCCGGACTTCACCTCCGCTGCCACGATGTGTACCGCCCTTGCCCTTGCCTTTGCCATTGCCATTGCCCTTGCCATTGTCATTGTCATTGTCATTGTCACTGTCAACGCTTCGATCCTTACTGGTGCTCGTAGTGCTCGCGACTGCGTGATCCTGCTTGCGGTAGAAAGCATGACCCGACGGCGAGTCGGTCGCGGCAGGAAGCGCACGAAGCTCACGCAGTTGGCGATGCAGCAGCCCCATCGTATGGGAGCATTCCTATCCCACACAGCAATACATAAATACATACATATGAAATGTAATACATGCATGCAGACCGTTAGACAAGAGTCCTAACAGATCCACCAAACGTGAGCCCTTGGCGTGGCCTTTCGTGCCACACGCACCTGGATATTCTCGATCGTAAACGCCATGGACTCATTCACGAGGTCCATCTTGTACACCACCCCGGCCATCGTCTCGGCGGCGTGCTCGTTCGCTGCCGTCTTGAGCGCATTATTACTCGCCTCTGTACCCA
>JAADWT010000632.1:0-16944 GCA_023336285.1 Pythium grandisporangium
TCCCCCGTTTGGATTCCGATCCAATCATCACGACGACTCCCATCCGATCCGACTGCTCCGCCATCGCATCGCTTCACCACTCCTACAGAATGCCCGAGCCTGAGCCAATGCCCATGCCTTCCAAGCCCACCGCCGCCACGGCCACGACCACGGCCACAGCCACAACCAGAGCCACAGCCACAGCCACAGCCACAGCCACTGGCCATGGGCAGCCACAGCAGCAGCAGCAGCAGGAGCTGCTGCACCACCCGGCCACCGTGGGCTCGACCTTTATGAAGCAGTACTACCACCTGTTGGCCAAGGAGCCAGCGAGTCTGCATCGCTTCTACAAGGCCGAGTCTCGCTGGAGCCATGGCGTGGGCTCACAGATGCAGGACGCCGTGTGTGGCCAACAGGCCATCAACGACGAGATCCTGCGTCGTGGCTACGCGGGGGCCCGCGTGGACCTGGATGCCGGCTCGATTGACTGCCAGGGCTCACTCCATGGTGGTGTCTTTGTGCTTGTCACCGGTGTCATGACGCTGCGCATGGACAGCAAGCCCACGAGTAGCAAGACAGCCAATGGACAGGCCGTGGTGCCCCGCAGCAGCCCACGCCCGTTTGTGCAGACATTCTTCTTGGCCGTGCAGCCCAATGGCTACTTTGTGCTGAATGACTGCCTGCGCTTCTTGGAGCTGCCCACCAGTGGTGACCAGAAGGCGTCGGAGCCATTGTCGGCAACGGATACCGCCGTGGCGCCCTCCACGCAGGCGCACAAGCCCACGCCGCAGGCCGCCATTGGCACGCCCGTGGCCGTCACGGCCGAGGCGCCCGTGGCCGAGGCCTCGCCATTGCCGTCGCCCCGCACCAAGAGCAAGGGCAAGGCCAGCAAGACCGCCAGTCCCGTGGCCAAGACCAAGGCCAAGACGACACCCACGTCAACGCCAACGCCCACGCCAATGGCTACGGCTACGGCTACGGCTACGGCTACCCCCACGCCAACGACCACGCCGGCGTCACCCGTGCAAAAACCCGTGAGTCCGGTCAAGCCCGTCAAGACGGTGACCTCGCCGCTCAAGAAGGGCGCCAAGCCCTCGGAGACCAAGCCGGCCTCACCGGCCTCCCCCGTGTTGGCGTCGGCGGCCGCCACACCAAAGCCGAAGCCAACGCCAACGCCAACAACCACGACCACGCCAACGCCAACGACCACTGCGGCGCCCAAGCCCGCGGAACCGGCCGCACCCAAGACGTGGGCCGCGCTGTTCACGGCTACACAGGCCGCAGCTGCCGCCGCAGCCACGGTGACGTCCTCACCTGCCGCAGCGTCGGCTCCAGCAGCTTCTGCGGCTGCTGCACCTGCTGCTGCTGTGGCTGTTGCCGCGGCAACGACGCCCAGTGAAGAGGCTGCGACGACTGGTGCCGCGGCGACGGCGGGGACATCCCCCACGGCGTCAACCAAGACGACCAACAAGTCGGGAAAGACTGCCGACGGCGCGCCCATGACGACCAAGGAACGACCGCGTTACTTCAGGTAAGACCAATGATGATGATGAGGTAGTTAGTTGATCTTGCCTGTTGACCGAGACACGATGTTGGTGACTGACTGGTTGTTTGTTGGTGGTTGCCTGCAGTCTGTACATTCGTGACGTGCCATCGGTGACCAAGGAGGCAGACCTGCGGGAGCTGTTCAAGCCGTTTGGTGCGATCGCCAACGTGACGGTGGTGGCGGCGCGGGGCTTTGCGTTTGTGGATTACTTTGAACAGGCCAGCATGCGCGCGGCGTTGGCCGTTGACCAACCGTTCAAGGTGCAGGACAAGGTGCTTCAGGTTGGCGAACGCTCCGAGCGCAACAACAGTACGTGTCGTCGGCGTGGGTAGTTAGCTGTTGGCTGTTGTTGGTGATGCATGGATGCACACGGATCACCACAAACAGATGCAGCTGCCAACAAGCCATATTAACGAATGCTCGTGTTGTTTGTTGGTTGGTGGTGATGAACAGATAAGGAGCGTGGCAGCTTCCGAGGTGATTCACGTGGTGGCCGTGGTCGTGGTCCATTCAAGGGACGTGGAGGCGACCGCAAGGACCGTGATGATAAAGAACGGCGTGGACCGAACGAGGCTGGTAATGCCACGGCGCCTACCAGTGCGAATGGGCGACCGACCAACGCCAACGGTGGGCGTGGCAGCGCCAAGGGCGGACGACGAGGTGGACGAGACGACACGACGGGTGGGCGCGGCAACAGTGCTGCCACCGCCACCGTCAGCCGTGCGGACTAAAGGGCGACTGGATGAAGAAGGAAGGGGAGGAAAGGGGATGTAAGACACAGATACCACACACACAGACACACAGAGAACGCAGATTCACCAGACGAGCAAGAGGGGGAAGAGACAGCAAACGAGACGATAGTGCTGTCTACCTGCTGCCAGATACGGTGAACCTGGTGATGACGACGTCATTTGCGCATGGATTGCGATGGCTCGAAGCGAAGAGGCGAGCGTTAGTTAGGCAGCAACGAGTATGCTACAAATATGATAGGGTGAGAAGAGAGGGAGGAGAGGTAAACAAGAGAGAGAGAGAAGCAGAGACAGAGTCCGAAAGAGAAAAGAGGGAGCGGATGAGAGCGAACGCTGCGACAGAACCAGCTCAATCAACTTATGACAAATGACAGCATTCATTGCAGCTTTGCTTCATTCACCTAGTCATCATTGATGACGATGTCCTGGATACTCACGTCAGTACCATGTTAACACGAGTGCCACCAACCCATGACGACAAGGACGGATGAAGTCTCAAGCGTGATCTATTTCTTCACCGCTTGGTGTCGGTCCACTTCGCCATTACCCCCGTACTCCCGTAATACTACTGGATAGCTAGTCTAGCCCCGACCTCTTTCATCACAGGGGGCGTCACTCGCTGATCGAGATGACGCCATCTCCCTGCAAACCCGTACATTACTAACCCTGAAACGCATCCTACGACCCCTGTCTTCGTTGGCAAAATCTACACAAC
The DNA here is from genome assembly GCA_023336285.1 of Pythium grandisporangium. Classification (NCBI taxonomy): domain Eukaryota; phylum Oomycota; class Peronosporomycetes; order Pythiales; family Pythiaceae; genus Pythium; species Pythium grandisporangium. Next base: position 2,990 of record JAADWT010000632.1, read on the forward strand.
AAAGCACTGGTAGTCACGAGAATGTGTCGACTACGATTTCGCGCAGCGCGTGTTTTCAATCTAGACCGCGACCTGGGCCTCTTTCAACACGCGCAGCGCCTTCTTCGTGTCACCCTTCTTGAGATAGAAATACACCAACAACTCCAACGATTCCCGGCACGTCGCGCTCTCGCTCACGGCACGAGACACGCTTTCTTCCGCCTCCACAATCTTCCCTTGCAAGATCAAACTCGTTGCATTGTTAACATGCACGGCCGCGCGAGCCTGGTTAACCTGTATCAAGCACATCACCATCAATACCATCACACATCACACCACGAATTACAGTTAGCTAATATTGCCGCATGTTGGAAGCGACAACCAACCAGTAATAGGCCAAACCACATACCGGGATGTTGGCTTCCTTGCTATACTCTTCAGCCATATTCATCAGGTCGCGTTCTGCTTGCAGCATCTTGGTTGCCTCTTGCGCTCGAGACAACGTTGAAAGAGCTTCCGCCGTGTATGAACGAGCCAAAAACCTGAAGTACATCGAATAAATAAAGCGTGGCATCAAAGACATAGCCCGTTATTCGTTAGAATACAAACTATCGACAGTTCGCGCGCAACGAAGGCAACCATTCAGACAACGAACTCAGCCAAGACTAACGCACCGATTCGCCTTCGTGCATGACGCGAGCGACAAGAGCTCACTTGCACTAGTAATCGCTAGTTGAGGCTCGTACATCGACAAATAGACATACGAGAGGTTGACAAGTGCCTTCTGACGCAACAAATCCAAAGTCCCCTTGCTTCGCAATTGCGCTGCAGCAAGCTCCGAGGCATCCTGTGATCCTGACAAATCAACACCCGCCATAAAATTTCCATTCGTTGGTGGTGTCGCGATCAATTGCTTGCAAAGAAGAACCACGTTCTTAAAACATTTGGCGGCAAACGGCAGGTTCATCTTCGGTGCGCCTGGATAACCATACGAGTTTAATGCATTCAATTTCACGCCCCACCGTCGAAAGCCAATAAAAAGATTAGTCACTGGCATCCGTGCCCCCGTGAGATGCATTGCGACATCACGCACCGTCAGCACCATTCGATCCTGCCCCATTTGCCTGGTTCTTGCCAAATTTGCCTGGAAGTTCGATGTCCTGTGATCCGCATACCGGCTGATGAGTCGACAGTAGCACACGTCGGTGAGGGCCAGATCCCACAACACCATGAATCAATCCACTCTTGTGCCCAGCCGTCGCTGCCAATCGAGACTGCAAGGCAAACGCAGCCGTGCAGCACTCTCCCATGCGTAACCACAACTTGGGGCGGTTAAAGAACATCCGCGAGGATGCATGGAAGCATCGAAATGCCAGGGCATAGTCCCCCTGCAGAAGAAGCTGTAGACCGTTGTTGTACATGATTTCGTATTGAGACGAGTTCTGTCAAAAACACACAAAACCACAGCGTTCGTATACATCACAGTCAGATATGTTTCCCGTGCTTGCCACACAGTGCCCATACAACCCATTTCCACACGTACCGTGATGACACCCGCTTCGTGTGTCGTCTTACGAGGTTTAGCCGATGCCGCCATCGCTCGCGCAAAATATGACTGTGCTGCCTTCCGTTGTCCCATCTGAAAGTGGATGCAGCCCATGTTGTTTAAAAACACACTTTCGTCCACCGCGGATTGCACACAAGACGCCAGCAACTTAATGCACTTCTTGTGGTTTTCGCGTAGGTATTCCAGGTTGGCCTTGAGAAAGAGCCCCGTAGACTTTTGAACGGCCAGCGATGGGTGCCCAATCGTGGTTGATGTCTTTTCGCACGACGCCACCGACGGGTCTCCACCCATGGATTCTTCACGGTGCACACGAATCTCCTTTTGATAGATTTCAAGTGCCGACTTGACTTCCTTCTTGGCAGTCTTCAGATTGCTCTGCAGGAGCATAATCTTGGACTTGTAAAGATGCAGACGGAAGCGAAACTCGACCACATCCAGTCCATCTCGCTTGCTTTGCTGATGCTTGCCTTCCCCGTCCGTAGCAGCCGAAGAAGTCGCGTCGTTACTACTGTTCTGGCTGTTGGCATTGCTGGCACTGGTGGTGTTCTCATCCGAGTGGGTCATCAACTGCCCATTAAAGCCATGCGGTTTCTCCAGGTAGGCCACAATTGCCAGCGCCTTCTTGATCGCCGTCAGTCGTTCCCGTTCTGTCGACACGCAACCACGCGAGCTATGCAATATGATATCCAGGTACAGGAAGCACACGTGCATCGCCACTTTTTCATCAATCGGCTCAATGTTGCGCATGAGAACCTCCAGCACGGCACTGGCCGCTGCGTACTGCTTGAGCTGAAACAAACTCGCCGCGAGGTTGTACCGCACAAACGAAGCCTCCCGATCAAGCGAGTACGCCGCCGTGTCCTTGCTAGTTGACGCTGATGATGATGACGATGACGACGACGCATTGGCACTGGATCCTGCCTTCTTGCGGTCCCCATCCACGGCCAGTGAGCTCAGCAGATTGCGCAGGTGGTGCTCAAAGTCGCGCGCTGAGTACTTGCCCGAGACAAAGCCCGCCAGCACGAGGTTGTGCTGCACCTTGACATCGCGCTCGGGTGCAATCTCCTCCGAGAGTTTCTGCAGCGCATCGATTGCTTCGACGTACTTGCCCGCGCTGCTCGTACAGTTTTGATGACAAAGGCGACGAGTGACCGTTAGTGGCGGTGGTAAGGAGGAGGAGGAGGAGGGAGAAGATGAAGAGGGCGTGGGGACGGGGGAGGTCCCTTCCATCCGCAAAGCCCAGATCACAACACCAGCAGCTAGCAGAGAGCAGCAGAAGATGGTCACGAGCAGGCGGCAGGCGTACGTACTTGTATTTTTGCTGGGCACGATGCGCCAGCGACGACTTGTTGTCCTTGCCGCGTGTATCGGCCGACATTACGAGCGCGTGCGGAGAGATACGATCTCACGAACGGCGCTGCTTCCCTTGTAATAATCATAACGACACAGACACAGGCCCCAGCAAGTCAATACAAGCGAGTCATTACCATAGAGATGCTAGCATCCCCAACGCCATGCGTATTCTCTTCTTCCTCCTCTCCATTCGCATTGTACTCCAGTCCTCCCCTTCAACCCCCCACCCCACCCCCCTCCAATGGATTCCATCAATCGCTACGCTATCGGGGGGGGGAGAGAGCAAGATCGAGATAGAATGCGCAGATGGGGAGGAGGGGGGCATGAGAGGGGAGACGAGCGGGGCAGGGGGGAGGGGTGCTCTGTGTAGAAGCCTCACCTCGTCCTCTCAGTCGACTTGCGGCGGTGGCTTGTGCGTGATCTGCGTGCGGTCCTCCGTGGTCGGTGTCTTGCCGTCCGTGCTTCTTGTCTTCTTGCTTTGCTCCTGATAGCGCTGGTTTTCCTTCCACACACAAACACGCGCAGGTTAACGGTTAGGAGGGGGATCTATTCCCCGATAAGAACGGATCGTAGCAGCCACCCAGCCAATGAACGAAGCTAAATTACAGTGCAATTTACTACTTCGTTGACCAGCGATTTACAAGTCAAACCCTAATAAAACAGCACACCCACAAAACGAGGAAACACCATGTTGATGGAAGATACATGTATGTGGGCGGCATTTCGAATGGGAAGCCGCGTGTTTGCTGCGTGGGTGGGTGCCTCAGCTAGGCGAACACGTTCTGCTGCTCCTCTTCGATAGCGGCCATCTCGTCGTCCGCGGCTTCCAGAGCACTGAAGCTCATGAAATGCGTCTTGCGATGAATCTCGTGGTAAAACTCCTTCGGGTTCCCGAGCTTGAGATCGTACTTCATGCCCGTGTTGTGCTTGACCCCCATGAAGTTGTAGTTCCAGATCTCCTCCTCGGGTACCATGTAGAACCCAAGGAAGCGATCAGACAGCAACATTTGCACCTTTTCGTAGTGGGTCGGCGCAAAACCTGCCGGGTTGGCCCCGCTATCCTTGTTTTGGCGCCCCCATTCGTATCCTCCAGGGGTAAGCTTGTACGCAGTCAGTGAGCACGAACCAGGCGTAAAACTGACGAGAAAGGATCAAACAAAGCACACACGCAAAGGGTAAATACATCATCGACAACGAGTAGGGGGCCAAAAATTCACATAACAAATACATAAGCACTGGACATACCTGCAGGTGATGATGATCGCTTTTTCACCGTCCCATGCGGAATTCTCCGACATAATCTTGGAATGGAAGGTCACATCCTGTGGTGGCAAATGGGGCAACTCATTTGGCTGCGTATGAATCCACCCAAGTGCTTCCATTTCTCCAAGATACTCATGCTCGGGAAGTTGGATGGGAACAGTTACGTTCTGATGCGTGCCAAGCTGAGGCGGCATTACAATGCATCGAATTTCCTTCACGTTCGGATTGTCTGGTGGGCTAACACCGTACATGAACCCGCAAATCTGTGTGCGTAGATCCGCGACGGTGATAAACTTGTTGAGAACATTCTTTGGCATCACATAGGTAAAGCCCGTTTCACGAATATCGTCCGAAGATACGTAGATGTGGTTCGTACGCAAATGCAGGTTGGTGGCCGAGATTGCACGCACACGCCAGTCTGTCTTGGATGCAAACGATTGCTGTTCGTACTGGCTTGTTGATGAAATGACCATTTCGTCACCGTGTACATTGACCGTCTTGGTAGTCACCTCTGTTAACTGACTTTGCTCGCGAGCCTGTGTTTCAATCTCTGCCATTTGTTGACGCTGGAGTGAAGGTGCAGAGATCTCCATACCAAGAATGATATCGCGAATTTCTGACTGAGTCAGCGAGGCAACATTCACATTGTTTTTCTTGCCATAGTCGCCCAAGATAAGGTCCTTCAATTGCACTTCCACCTTCAACCACTGTTCATCTGTGAGGGAAGGCCACACGTGGTGTGGTTGTGTTGTCGTTTCAGCATCTGGTCGTAGAATTACCTTTGTACGGTCATTGCTCACGTGAAGCGCACGCAAGATCAAAATTAAACGAGAGAAGGCCGTGTATGATGTGATCGTGTTCAGCCAGTCGTCGTAGATATTGAACAAGACCATCTGCGGCTCAGTCGCCTTGAGAATCAAATCACCAAACTTCTCAACCTTCAAACATGCCTGGAATGGCAACTGGAGTTCACTACCCTTGATCACGATGTTCGGGAAATCCAGCAAGTGGACTTCGAGAGGATCAAGCATTCCCTTTCGTGTGACAATAATCTGCTTCGGCTGTTCTTCAATCGGCAACGACCGAATCAAGGCAGCCACCTCTTCGGCTGTCTTCCACTTTGCTAACTGGCCCAATCGCTTCTGTCCTGCCCACACTGATGTGTGGATAATCTTGAGGAACAATTGACCTGTGCGAGGGTTGAAAATGAAGATAGCACCGTTGATCGGCTTCGTTGTCAAGTTCCCTTCAAAGGTCTTGTGAATCGTGACTCGGTACACATTGGTGTCATCAACAAACCAAATGATCTGGTTAGAGAATAATTCGCCGTAGTTCTGGCTGGAAAGATACGGCTCGGTTGGTTCTGATGAATACAATTGGAGACCCTTACGAATACGCTCACGGAGCACATACAACGCTGGGTTGGCCTTCATAATCTTAGCCATCGCTTGCTGCATTAGCGGTTTGCACCCAGGGAACCAGTTGCCGTAACCGCTGTAGAGGTTGTACGCCAAATCAACAGACAACAGAACACCAGTCGGGGACGGATAAATCGTCATGTTATCCGTCGTGTAGTCCAAGAACTTGGCTCGCGAGTACCGTTCAATATCATGCGAGTCAAAATCACCCCAGCGGAGCTGCACATCAATCCAGTACTTGGTACTGGTTGAACCATCGTACGTATCCTTGGTGTCGTGCAACAATGTTGGACGGCTCATTTGCCACTTGTATGCGGCAAACAAGAGAATATCTGCGCATGATGAGTTCATCTTGTACGACTTTCTCGGATGGATAACTTCCTTCTGGACTTTTTCGATTTCCAAAGCATCTAATTCTTGATCAAGGACTTGGAACAAATCCATCACAAGGGACTCGTGAATCTTTTGCCACAAATGCGCGCGGAAGATCTGAATCAATGAGATCTTCAACGTCGGGATCTTGCCGTGCATAAAGATACCTGTGAGGTCAAGTTGTACTTGGAATCCGACGTACACGTTCGCACGGTTGATCGTTGGGGACCACCAGAGAGTAAAACGACGATTCGGGATTTGGTTTAAACCAGATCTCTGGGCGTTAGTGAGCTTCTTGTACTTCATACTCTCTTCGAAGCCAGACGCCTTCTCCCAAAACAAACCTTCCCAGGTTGGGAAGTAAGTTCCCTTGAATAGCGTGTGTTCCAGGATACCCTCGACACCACCCAATGCTTGAATCACATCCGTTCGATAGTTGTTGAGGTTCCACAGCTTACCGTCGTGACGTTGATGAGTCCACCAGAACGGATTTTGGCGAAGCACCTGATAACGCTTGAAATCTGTACGCACACGCCACCCCTTGTCGTATGCAAGTGTGTGGCGATCCTTCTGGAACAACGTGTTAATACGAGGAATACCGCGATCCCAAGAATCCTCAAGATCTTCCAGTGTAAGTCGACGGTTCTGTGCATTTGCTTCCTGCCGCTTCAGAGCATACTCTGCCCAAACACGTTGAGAGTCGATAAACTCCGACTCCCATGGTTGCATGTATCGGAACAGGTTCGGGATCAGTTGATCATCTTCATGCGACATACCCGAACGGAAGTGCGTGACACCACCATCGGTCTGCTTTGAATACCGCAAGTCCGATTGGGGGATCAGCACGTGACCCATCGACAGCATACCAAGACCACCTAACTCCTTGGGTGTATAGAACACCACAGGGGGGAATCGTGATGGCATTTTCGAATTTAACCCAATCTTGATACGCGTCTGGATCTTGTTCTCACACTTTACCAGCAGGTCCAAAAGCTCTTGGGTTTGAACAACAGCCTCTCGATAATACGTCATCAATCCAATTAAAGCTGAATTCCACTTGTTGGCAACCTTCGTGAATGTTGTGCTACCAGAAGACATCAGCACCTGGCGAATACGGTTCTCGAACGAACGAATTGACTCATCATCAACACGCAAGTAGGCCTGCGCCGTTCTTTCTTTTGTCGTCTCGTTTTGGAGAATCCACACACCATCTTTATGTGTGAAGTCTTCGTCAATTGCACGGCACTTTGGCAAGACGCGCACTTCGAATCCTGACATGCTGAATAACACGTTGGGGTTGTCTTTCGAATACACCGACACAAAGCTGTTCTCCCAATCAAACGTAGTCATTGACCTCGGGAGACGATTCTTCATATCCCAGAAAGTAGCACGACCAAGATTCACGTCGTGCTTCATCAAGCGCATGCGCGCATCACGTGGCCAACACTTCTTGTTGTTGTACCCGACAACATTCTCATTGTTGGGGTCAGGATGCTCCGTCAGGTAGCGCTGGATCAAGTCGCGCGAATCTTCAGAATCGAATCGGAAAAGAATGTATACCTTATCGATATACCGAGTGTACAAACGAATAGGGTGGCGCGTCTCGGTGGCTGTGTCCTTAAACGACAAGTAATCATTAGGGAGCTCCGGAGGGCCAGCGATCTCTGACGCACGTGTCAACCCGAGGAGCAGTAAATCGATGATGAGACCGTAGTACTGGAAAATAAACGAAGCAAACTGCAAACCACGAAGTAATCCGTATGAGTTCGTGTGCATCATATCCTTGTACGCAAATACAACGTTGTTCTTGGCGGTCATGTAGTCAGCGATATTGTGATCCACGATCAATCGCAGCAGACGATTTAGCACTGTCAGGTCGATCTTTTCATACACCTTCTCCAGCTTTGTCTCCATCATGACAACACACTCTTCGTTGGATGTGTCCCACACATCATGGAGGTTATTCACACCCTGGCACCATTTATACACCAGAAGTGGAGGTGGTTCTGAATCGCTCGGCTTAATCCACGATGGGAATAGGTGTCGTTTGTCCGCCTCGTACCACAAGTATTGATCCAAGTACGCATCCGTGATCTTCTCCAGTGGTTCGATTTCGTAGACTGGGGTCATGTGGCTGTACAAATCCATGAATTCAATCCGCACCTCCTTGAATGCACGTTGAGTGAGAAGATGGCGCTTGATTCGCGACAGCGCTTCATGGGGGTTGTCATATGCTTGTTCGATCAATCCAAGCTCCTCACGTTGAGATTGGTTGAGTCGACTATTCACAGAATAATTCTCCTTGAGGCGCTCCAGCGCTAAGATCAGAAGCTTCGTGTCATGCTTGTAGGACAACGGCGGAAATGGAATTGGCGAAAATTTGCGGTTTTCCAACCAATGAACTGTGGTCGTGTACACCGCTACAGCTTCTTCCGCAGACACATACGGACCATCTTTCAGGTAGTTATGCTGTCGCTCTTGTTCGGCCTTCAGCCACAATCGAGTGAGGCGGCCAAGGTTTTTCTTACACACCGTTTTGTCCACGGTAGCACCTCGCTTAATACGTTCACGGTTGTAGTGCGCAACGTTCGTCCACCAATCCGCTTTTGACTTCACGTAGCGAAGAATCATGTTCTCAATAGGAGCTGGTAAGCCTGGTACCTTCCAAGGAATGTTGGCTTTCCAGCAACGCCACGCTTCGCTCAAGTGCTGAAGAATCGTTCGTGCCTTGTTCGCCTTCACACCTTCAGGCATCATATCCAAGATATCGTGCATTACTGCAGCACGGAGTTCCAAATCAAAGTGACTCTCTACGCGTTGCTTTGTCACGGTTTTAGCAACACCCTTCGAGTGTCGACCTTCAAACTGGCGAGCCAACAAGTTTCCAAGCCAACGTTCAAGCAACGGAATGATACCGCGGAGGAAAAACAACCACACTCGCCAACCAGGCGCCCAGAATCCACATCCTGGGCCCTTTCCGACCTGTCCAGTGTTGAATCGGTAGTAGATCAGATGCTTCAGGTCCTTGCACATGCGAATCTGACGCATCAAGCGATACTTGTATCGGTACATGCCTGTTAGCTGACCAACGTGCGCGAAGATGTATTGGATGCCATCCGCCAGTTGGAATGCATCCACGTTTCCGAGTCGATACTGCACGTGAGCATCGACAATGAGCTTAGTCAAACGCAGGATTTCTCTTGTCAAGTGGAAGGCATTACCGAATCGAGACTTCTTGCGCTCTTTCGTCGTCAATGTCTTGATAGGCTTCAAGTTGAAGTTGTAATCCAAATGCAAGTAATTCAAATTCTTCCGATGAATCAACAAGTTCAGCATGTTGTATCCCTGTCGACAGACTTGCAAACCGACCTCAACCCAATCCAACTCGGTGCTCTGGAAGAATTTTGTCGACTTCAACGCCTTGAAGAGATACTTTTTGTTCAGCGCCTTAGGTGCGCGATGGTGAAGCGAGTTCAACACCCAACACTTCAATAGCTTCTGGTAACTCACTCGCACTTTCACGGGCTGCCCCGGTGGACAGTGCTCCTGAAACCATCGATTCACCAATGGAACATCGATCGCACGGCGAGAACGACCCGTTCGAAGGTTAAATGGCCGCGGTGCCCAGTACAGCGCGATTCCATTCGTCGTATTCTCGTTGGACAAAGGTTCCTCGGCCAAAAGCGGTGCAAATCCCATTGGCAACTCGAATTCTTCATCCTCATCATCGTCATTGTTCTCATCTTCCATTGATTTCTTCTCTGACGAGCGATTCATGCGGAAGTGAGAGATCGGGTTAATGATCGGATCAAAGTAAAACGACGGGAGGTCCGGATCCTCTGGCTTGATGTAGCACAGCGCCGGGCGGTGGTATGGTTGCACATGCACCGACCGCGGACGACTGTTGTACAAGAATGGAAAAGCAACCTTGTATTCCGTGCGAATCTGGTGGCGGATGATGATCTTGTTGATGTCATTGAACTCGTTCCAGTCATCATCGTCGTCGTCCACATCACGAAACAGTGGCTCAAACTTTGGGCCACCGGGAATCGCAACGTTGAGCGCTTTGGCCGTGAAAAACGACTCCTTATCAAATAGATACTCATAGTTGGGATCAATGAGGTCACTGATCAGCTGGCTTGCGAGGCGATGCAAATTGAACATGATGGGGACGGGCAACTTCCAACGTCGATAGCTGGGGCCGTTGACAAACTTGGAGTCCACCAACGGTTTGGAATCGTAGAGCCACTCGATCACGGCTTCGTCATCCTCATCGTCGAGCTCCATCGTGATCGCCTCTGGTGGCTCAATGTCCAGGATATTATCTCCATAATCAAGTGGCGGTTCTTCGTCGTCAAAGGGCGGGAAGCGCATCCGTTTGAAATGACGACGGTCCCGCTTCTCACGTCGCATCATGATCCACATCGTCCCCCACTGCGCGATATACACGGGCTCCACCACCCAGGGCACCTCATTTACAAAGGTGATGGCACCCGTGATGTGGTACAGCACCTTGACGTCCTTGACCTGTTCCCACGGCATGGGCATGTTCTCCAAGAGCTTAAAGATTGCATGCGGCACGTACTTGAGCGCGCCCAGGTAGACGCGCTTATCGTGGCGGAACTTCTTCGAGCTCATATCGCCGTGGTCCTTGATGATCTTGCGCACATGCTCGGGTGGCATGTCGTCTTTCACTGACTCGACAAAGCCAAACTTGCGCTTGGCGCCGTATCGCTTGGCGTTCATCTTAGCCCAGCGACGCGTACGCTCCTCCAGCATCTTCTCTCGCTCCTCGTGGGTCATGGGCACATCACTGTCCATCTTGGCCAAGGTCGATGGCGTCCTGCCGTTGTTGTTGTTGTTGTTAGTGCCGTTGCTACCGCCCATCCCCGGTGGTGGCGCCTCATGCACACCGGCAATCGGCGGCGGCGGTGGCGGTGGGGGCACCCCGGCTCCCATCATCGCGCACACCTCTGCCGGTCGATTACCTCTGGCGTTCGCGTCCTCTGTCTCTGCCTTCTCGAGCGCGTGTAGTGTAGCAGATCTCTTCCTCCACAAGCGATCAAGTCCAGATCCCCCAAAGCAATGAAGATGGCGCCCGTGCGGCTTATTTCCCTCTTCTGTGGGGCAGAAGACTGGTGGGTGTACGAGCGAGCTGGTGTGGCCCACACCATTTGTTTCAAGCAATCGGTGGATCTGGCGGGCGATGCACCTCAAAACCTCGCAGAGGTGGCTAATCCCGTGAAACGTGATATTGCATATCTGGGGCTTCGGATTATCGGAGGTGCGAGTCCTTTCCTTGGTTGATTGAACATGCAAAAGGCGTGAGGATTTGGATCCTGACTGGGTCATGATGTTGAGCCCGAAGGAGATGGCGAGTGCTGGGGTAGTACGGGCAGCAGGCATAGGAGGACCATTTCAGGATGATGCACGCGGCACTGAGAGAGAGATTCCGATTCGTGTAACACTTGGTGACTCAGTAGTGGCGTTGAGCGCCACCGGCCAGTGGGAAGTTGGTGCGTGGTATGCTGCTGGTAGAAAACGCATGAAATCCTACCAGTGCCGTGTGGGTTCTAAGTATTAACCAGGCTTGAGCGCGGTTGTGTTCTGGCAGAACAATCTCCATTGCAGGACTACAAACACCAGATCAGCACGCTGCAAGCACGGACTAACGCGCTGGAGAAGGAAAACAAGCAGCTTCAGGAGCGATGTTCTCGACTGACTGAGGAGTCCAACATGGAGAAATTCAAGTGCCAGCTCCTCGTCGAAATGGTAGGTGGCAGTTGTGCTTGCGACTCGGTTGAGTTTGGGCATTCTTTACGAAGAATAACTGAATCAATGGGGCATGCAAACGTAGCTCGCGCTTTCCAGTCTAGATGAAGAGAAAAGTCGAATGGAAGCTGAAGAAGAACGAGGCAAGGTGGCGAGTATGAAGAGCGACGTACACGCTTTGATGGAGCAAGCTCGTCGAGAGGGTGTGGATGTAAGCAAGCTAGTTTCCGTCTTTCCTGTTTCCTAATAGCACTACTTCCTGTACATAACTACTGCGGGTATAAGTTAGCATGGTTTCAATCGCGACCACGAATCCTTCCAGCGTCGTAACAAGCTCAAACGCTTACAAACTCGCTAACTTCCTTTTTCCAATGAACTCAATCGCACACCACGACAGGGTAAGCTATTAACCCGTCGTCGTGTGCGATTGAGCTCATTCTGTCGACAGGCATTTCGTCAACTTTTAAATGTTCCATTACAAATCTTGGTGGTTTGCGGCCAATTTATCTGTCGACGTTTGACAGGAACGTTAAATCAGGCGGCATGCATGCATGCCTGGATCGTTGGAAAGGTGCGTTTCTCAACTCATTTCAGTCAATGTCTCGCTCCATCCTAACATACCTTCGATGGTTTGTGCGCCAAACATTTCGATGCATGTCACAAACCCACCGCATGCGCAGAATACCTGTCCATCACCTCGGAAAAGAGTTGAACATAAAAATCTTCGACTCTCATCTGATGTCGGATGAGTCTCAAGAGATGATATTTCCCACCTAGTGACTCACTATGTGACTGGGTTTTCTTCATCGATTGTATGATGCACAACTCGGTACGAAACACCAGTGGGTGCGAGTTGAACCCGTAGGTTGCCTTCAGAGGGCTACGCCATTCACCTCTATTAGGTGCTTGTTGCCATACGCTGTCCCGCTGCCTGTAATAATGATTTGTGTCTAGTGAAGTTTCTTCAAGGTGAGCAAGCAATCACAGTGGGTTGAGCTCATCTCAAATCTTGAGCCTTCACGAGATTGCTTCCCGCGTTTTATTGGAGTGCTGTTTTTGCAGCTGACGCGATGGTGCGTCATGCTGCTGAGGACGTGCCCACTGCATCAAGTATAAAACGTGTACTCTCCCGAAATTATGCGCGTGTAACCTCCTCTCATAGAGGAGTCTGGGGCTGCGTCTATCGCAGAAGCTGGTCATTGGAGCCTGGGACAGCAAGTGGGGGTATCCATATCGAGAGATGAAGCAACCAAGATCGACGATAGTTCGCCGCTTCCTACAGGCGCCCCTCACACTGAGTCAGCGCTACTGACACACAGTGGATCACCGATGAAATGGTGACTGTGATGAGAGCCAAGAGATGAGGCGGCATTGGTCACACGTGCCGTTCTTATCCGAGATACATTTATCCGAGCCCCCCAGAGAGTCAGAAACTTATGTGCAGCCAGTTTCCCGGCGTGGCTTATAGTAGGGACAGCGCGTCCGAGCGTTGTGTATGTGTGCGCATCGTCCGTTGTTTACCCGTCCACGCCGCAAAACGCACCTGAAAAAAAATCGATCATTTTCTATCATTCTGTTCCGTCGGACACTCCACCAAGTCATCGCCGGCCCATCAACCCAACTTTTATATCAACCCTGATTTTTCGACAGCTATTCTTTCAGGTTATACTTCCTCGCTTGTGTGACACAAGCGAGATTGTGTGGGTATGTGTGGGTACATGTATGTGTGTGCGCGCTGTACGTTCAGTGTACTACTCTTCTCGACTATGGCACACGCTCAGCTATCTAAAAACGAGCCATTCCGTCAAGAAACACAAGTTCGGCAAGTCGCATCCCCGTTCAAGTGAACAACCCCAGCGCGCAAGCTTCGCTCTCTGCCACACGTCGCCCACATACAATCCCTCCGTCATTGCACGTTGCACCACACCACACCACGTTCACCAGCGAGCGAGCCAGCGGGTGCGGCCTGCCTGCCCACCGGCTCCGCACTGCTCTGCTCAGGTCCGTGTCTCTGCCTGCCGCACCCCGACCCTGGCGGGCCAAGAGCCATCGAGGGCGGAAGACAGCGAGAAAGAGGACAGAACGCAATTCGCGGCCTTTTTCCCGCGGGTCGAGTGGTCTGCCTCTGCCTACGAGTGCAGGCTGTATCGTGCCGACTACCGTCCTGTACGTGCGTGTTGGCTTGGCGGCTTGTGGTGACATCGTCAAGAGATTGGTCACCCTCACCCTCA
>JAADWT010000633.1:0-16935 GCA_023336285.1 Pythium grandisporangium
CAATCAAGAAGCAATGAGTAAAGACGAACGAGTAAGAACAACTCCGCACCAAGGAATCCATTGTTGTTTTACGTAGCAATCCCCTGTGCATTTCTCCTGTTCTCTCCTTGTTCTCTTTCAATCGTATGCAGAAATGGAAATGATTCAAGCAGATAGTATAGAAGCCCAGTGCAAGCGTCAAATCCACAGCAAGTGGATTTAGGTTCCGGTGGCATCCAGGGTCTTTTGCGCAAGCGCCGACGTGGGCACTGCCTCGACCATCATAATGCGGCGTGTGGAAGCAGTCTGTCCAGATGCCACGAAGCTGCCATTCTGTCTGGCTCGCGCCGTTGGCGACGTTGGTGACGGGGGCGAGACAATCACTGGCGTCACCGCCGCAGCTGATGCTGGCTCAGGCATCACGACCCCAGCCGCCGGCACGGCACCAACACCAACACCACCAGCACCGGTAGTACCAGCACCACCACCATTTCCAGTCAACAGCACACCACGCTGCGAGACCCCACTGGCCGCGAGAAACTTCTGAATCGCGAGGCATCGCGCCATTGCCTTCTTCCGGGAGCGAATCTCCAGCGCCGTGGTGGAGGTGCCATCCTCAAAATCAAAATGCACTTTAAAGAGTCTCGTGTCCACCTCTTGGCTAAGGATTTCCCCCGAGACTTCAACGCGCACGCTCGTAATGCTGCGCAGCTCTCGTTCCGTGTGACGTGTGCGCCGCAGAGACGGCAGTGGACAGAGCGGTTTGGTGGACACGATCGAGAGCTTACGCGTGTCTCGACTGAGCACAAGTGTTTCCACGCGGCTATGCAAAAGCACGGACACGCCCGTAACGTAGAGCACGACTGTCACGATATACTTCCACCAGTGCGGGTACACGAGCTGCCGACGTTCATACTCGACTGCGTTCTCGTGCACGTGGAAGAGGAAGACCGTCGTGGCCAGCAGGATGAGCCCGCCCAGGCTCCACATGGCCCACGGGTACTTGACGATCCGGAGCTAGTACCCCGGACGCCCACGCCAAAAAGAACCAACAATATTTCACAGACACACACACAGATGATGTCAACCAACGCACGGTCTCGACGGCTGCTATGAGTCGTACTGCCACGTACCTCACGAGGCGCTGGCCGACCCGAGCTTTCCATGCAGAGCCCGTCAAACTGGTCGCTCTCGGCCGTCTTGGCCGACCAGCGCTTGGAATGACCAGAGGCCCTGCGCGACAACGCGCGCCGGAATCGCTCCAGCTGCAGCATGGAGAGTCGCTGCTGCTTGGCGTGCGCCATGAGGTCGGCACTGGAGGCGTTCGTGTCCGTGTCCACGGACTGGCTCGCCATCGAGTCGTCTTCGTCTTCGTTAATCCCATTGTCTGGATCAAGATCCTCCGAGTCGTCCCCCATCGCGCGTAATGGCTGGTGACCGCGACGATCGCCACGCTCCAGGTCGACCTCTTCTTCCTCCTCCTCCTCCTTCTCGTTCCTCCGTGCGGTGTGGCCTCCTCCTCCTCCTCTTCCACGAATGCCTCCGGCGGTGGAGATCGCGACTGGATGCAGCGGCTTGGTTGTCAGAGGCGGCGTGCCGCTGACCCGGGCCACTGCCGACGGTCTCGTGGCCATCGCAGCTTCCAGGCAACACACAGAGCAACGTACAAGGAAGTCTGTTGCAAGGTTTGGGCGCTTGCGAATTGATCTAGCCAGCGCCCCGTCACCAAAGTGAATGAGTCTCTATGAGTTGTATATATGCTTCGATGTTGGAGGCATTTTTGCCAACCATCAAAGGCACACATGGAGAATGCACAAAACGCGTGACACAAGAATAGCTTGATGGCTGATGCACCATTAGCCCAGCAGCCAAAATCCATCATGCTCCTGGAAGCAACAGACAATGAGTGAGAGAGAGAGTAGTGAATCAGGTCAGGTTCTTATCGAGGCCTTTGCAGTGGTAGGCTTTAGAGCATTACGGTCTAGCCTGCTGGAATAAAAATACTACGACGCATGGGAACGACCGAGTTGGTCTCAGTTGCAGAAACCCGTCACATGATCAGCAGGAGGTGCAGCAACATGGGCACCATGTCAGAGGACGGGTCTGGGTCGGAGCCACCGGGTTCTGCGGGTCGGGACCCCCAGCGCTCGTCCTTCTGGGCCCGCATCGCTGCAGCCCGGCCCGCCTCTCGGTCTTGATCCAGCTCGCTAATGTCATCCTCGTACTCTGCTTCCTCCAGGTCTTCTTGCTCCTCGTCGTCGGAGAAGACATGGCTGTCAGCCATGCACTGCGCGTGGCGGCACCCGCATCGGCCGGCCCAGATGCGCTCGCTGTGGTCGATCCGTGGCCGTAGCACGCGGCGCGCCACCGACTTGGACGGATCCGTCTCGCCACGTGGCAATACACGCATACGCTTGCTGCTGGGGGATGCCTTGTCCGGAACAGGCACGACCCGCTTGCGTGGTAATGTCCTGGTCGATGGTGGCGTTCCTGGAGCCAGCGTCATGATTGTGTTTGAAATTATTTTTTTAATAATTCGCGATGTGTGGAAGACACGCCAAGCTGCTGGTAAATGAGCAAATGGAAGCACCCGACATGGTGGTGATCTTCATGCAGTGAGCATAAAGGGTGGCCTTCCATCCACGAAAGGCGCTGGTTCATCGTTCATCCGTCCGTCATTGAAGTCGAGTAACAAAAGACACACACTCACGGTGTTACCATCACTCTGCACCCCTGGTTGGCGCGTGTTTGCTGTGGCTCGCGCGGCAGCCGAAACCAGTTTGGCGCGAGTGCGTACCTATCGTTACCTACTAAATGTTCACGAACGCACTTAGCAACCGTTGCGTTCGTATCGAACACTGCCCAAGTTAGGAACCGAAAGCGTCGGTGACTGGCCTACCGCCCATTTTCGCGGCGGCAGTCGTGAGTGAACAAGTGAGTGGGCAAAGTCGATCAAGGTAGCAGAAATGTCGGTGTTTGGCGCGTCCTCGATGCGCTTCCTGGAGGCGGCGGCCACGCGCAGCGCCGATGGCGGCCGCACGCACATCTCGGGCCGTGCGCTGCGCGGTCTGTTTGCCGGTCGCGACAAGCGGTTTGGCAACAACGTGAGCTTCTCCAAGCGCAAGTACGTCACTGGTTATCATGGCCCTCTGGGTTCCTTCGTTATTGTTGTTGTTGTTGTGTGTGTGGAGACTTGATCAAATGAGCAACGTCCCGCTAACAATCTGCGTGCGTGTCGGCCACCAATAGGACGCGTCGTGCGTGGAAGGTGAATGCGCAGTGGAAGCAGCTTTACTCGGAGGCACTGGACGAGAAGGTGGGGCTGAACGTGACCACGCACACGCTACGCTGTGTAGACAAGGCCGGCGGACTGGACAACTACCTGCTGAGCATCTCCAGCGTGCGTGAGCTGGGCACCAAGGGCTTTGCCGCACGGAGCCGCATCCTCGCCGCGATGGAGGCCTCCGCCGCGGAGCCAGTCGCTGAGACTACTGTTGAGCCATCGACGGCGCTGTAGAATGATGGGGTGGCTGCATGGTGACATGGCGACGTGACAGGGATGAGAAGACAGCAACTGAGATGTAATAGACCAACCATCCAGTGAGTTTACATCAGTCCCGTAATCTGACAATCCGGTGATCCGGGGGGATCCGGGAGATCCGGCAGTCCGGTATTCTGGTAATCCGGAGATGTAGCTACGATGTCGTTGTCTTTTTGTTTTGTTTTTGTTGTTTTGTTATGATCTGTCAGTTTTGGTCGCACAAGACGCATATTTCATTTTTAAGGTTTGATCGTCTAATACGTTTTCTTCTACTCTCACTCTCTTCGCACACGCTTGGTAGTAGACGTGCTTGATAAAAAAAAAAACGCACTGCGACCTTCAGCCCTTGGGCCACCGCTACCGCCACCATTGTTGTTATCTTTCATACCAATCTTCTACCGCTCGGAAAACCCCATGAATTGAATTTGATGGCTCAATTACTCGACAAAACTTTTGTTTTGGGCAACAACACGTGCTCTACCCTCCCTCCATTCCTCCACACACAGACACAGACACACAAAACTGTAGCTAGCTTAGATATGACCTTCCCACACCTCGGAGCTGGCGTTGGAGCGATTGTCCGCGTCGTCCAACTCGCTGAATTCGCTTGAGAAGCTCACAAAGCTGAGCTGACTGCGGCTGGACGCCGTCAGACCGGCATTGCTGTCCGACGAGTACACATGGGACAGATCGCTGGTCATGGAAAGGTTCGAGCCACTGTCATTGAGGGATTCTGTCCTGGGCCCCACACTGTCACCACTGTAGCTCCCGCTGTCACCCCCGCTGTGGCTGTCGTTCCGGACGCGATCCCAGGCCGAGCGAGTGCGTAATCGTTCAATTGCGTCCTCGTTCACGGCATCCAGGCGGGCGTCACCACCAGCCGCCGTGGGGGAGGTCTCGGAGACAGCAAACGGGAACGATCGTGGGTAGTTGCTGTCGTGGATACTCGACATGCTGGACACGCGGCGCGAGCGCTGCGAGGATAGCAGGGAGGCGTCTATGCTGGCGTTGCTGCTGCTGCGTGTGGATCGTCGAGGCCGGTGCTGAGCTGAGAAGATGGACGGATCGCCGCCAAAGACAACGCCCCCCGCGCCATTGTAGCCGTTGTAGCCATTGTAATCGGTCAAAGATGAGTTGTGAGACCCAGCGGGGGCCACGGCATCACCAGGATCACCGAGGAATGAATCGCCATGCGTACTGGAGCCACCGAAATCCGAGTTATGGCTCGTGAGCCCCGCGAACGAAGGCACAGCGGATGCTGGCGGTAGACCCTGTTGCTGCTGCTGATGATAGAGATGTTTATTGGACTGCCCCGGGGCAGCTACCAGAGGGATATCAGAAGCCGGCGTAAGCCCTTCATTGCCTAGGTACACGATGCCATGCGTACTGGCCAGCGATGCCGCTCCAGCATGGCCACTGCCTGGCACAAGCCCTGGGCCGCCCTGCGAAAAGAAATCCGTGAGCTGACGCGTGCGTCCGGCACCGGAGCTGGTGGTCGTGGTGGTCGCATTCTTGCTACTGTTGCGGCGATGCGTCCGGACAAACAGCAAGCCAGCCACGACCGAGCCCACGACACCGAGGATGATCATGGACAACTCCAGCCCACCCAACTTGCTCTCGCCACTGGAGGACGCTCTCGAGTTCCTGCCCTTCACTTCCAGGTTGTCTGAGCTGGGTGTGTCGCCCTCAGTGTCATCCTTGCTGATTTCACTGCTGGATGGCGGAAATGTGTCGAGATCCGGAGGATCCACCTCACCATTGCCGGCACCATCCGTGTTGCTCTCTGTGGTGCCACCGTCTGTGGAATCTGACAGCGAGTCGGCCGTCGAGTCCGGTACGGGTAATGTCGGGGGTGATGCTGTGGTTGGTGGGGCACTCGTTTGTGACGGTGGCTTTGGCGAGCTGATGGGGGGAGGAGTGGGCGAGGGCGCTGGTGGCTGGGGAGTTACATCTGGCTGTGGACTGGAGGATGGAGGAGGAGGTGACGTCTCCACCGGCGGAGGTGACGTTGGATTGGATGGCGATGGCGAAGGCGATACTATGGGCGTATCAGTCGGAACCAATGGGTAATCCGATCCAGAACCATTGCCGCTGCTGCTGCCGTTGCTGCTGGACGACGAGGACGATGGGCTGTCGGTCGGTGTTTCGCCGTCTGAACTGTTTGCATCCGGGGCATCAGACGATGAATCATCATTGGATCCTGCAGGAGTGTCGGACGATCCGGCCGACGACGGCGAATCCGGACCCTCTGGTGTTGGCTCGGGCGTGTCCGTTGTTGGATCCGTGACGTCCGGATCCGATGTGGAGCCAACACCAGTCTCAGATCCGGAGGACGGGGTCTCTGTAGGTTCGGCATCGGCGGACGATCCGGCTTTGGAGCCAACTTCGGCTGTCACTTCGGGAACCTCTGGATCCACCGGCTCGAAGGCACCCGAGCCAATCAAGCTGCCACTCTCTTCGTTCGTACCGTCAGTAATTGCGGAATCCGACGCCGCCGATGACGCAGAAGATGACAGTGAACCGGTATCAGATTTGCTTTCATCTCGAGTCGAACCGCTTGTACCCATCGATGAATCCCCATTTGAACCTGCGACTGATCCGGACGAACCGGCTGAAGAAGAAGAGGCTGGGACCTCCGTTTCCGGCGCCGGTGTGTCTGTGGTCGGATCATCCACTTCCGGATCCGGCGTCGATCCGGATCCAGCCGCACGTCCAGTTGAAGATGAACCGGAACCAGGCATGGAGCCTGTTCCGGACGGGGTCTCCGGAGTCGGTGTCTCCGGCTCACTCGTCGCAGAGTCCGCTGACGCCGATGAAGCATCGATCGACTGGCTGTCGTCATCTTCGATCATATCCTCGACTGCACTACCTTCTGCGGAGGTGCCCTCGACTGGTACTTCGGGTTCGACGGGCAGCTCCGGATCCGGCACCGGCTCCACCGATCCTGGCTGTGAGCCTTCTCCTGGAGGCGGTACTGGGTTGAACGGGTCCGGAAGAATGGGGTCAATCGGTCCGGAGCCGGACGATGACCCGTCCTTGGATGACACCAGGTCGTCCTCCTCCTCACCACCACCATCAGCATCGTCTTCACCATTATCATCTTCGCTTTGGAGCACACGAAAGGAGCTCTGCCAATCAGAGATTTCGCGTGCGGGCACGGGGAGCGCCTCGACACCCCACCTGCTACTGCTACTACTGGACCCCATCACAGCGACGGTGACAGCGACCGTCAGCGCGAGCGATAGGCGTCGCCGCAGTGGCCGAGACCGAGGCATCGTGTGCCGCCTGCGCTTCATGGGGAACGCGAGGCAGGGCTCTCAATTGAGTCTGAGCAAAGGCGCGATCGCACATCCGGACATCCGGACAGGACGGGTTGCCAACGGGGTCTTCCTGCTCGACTTGCCAGACTTGGCCGTGGTCTTCCGGATCATCGGGAGCGCCTCAATTTCTCTTCTGGACGCGACACGGTATTGGCTGACGTTGTACCTGCTGGTTGTGTGCAAGGGCTGGAACAACGGCACAGCCAGGTTTCTAGTCAATAAAATCCGGACACGATGCGCCCATTGGTGGAGCTCGCAATATGCCGGAAACCAGCTGGATATTTCCCACCATGGCACGTGTCACCATGTCTGGTTACAACCTTGCGACTATACGCCCAGTCGAGGTATACACGCGCCGCACTTCGCTTTGCTGCAGTCAAAGCGCTACAGGGCTGTAGCTCTGCTTGGCTGGCAGTATGTAGCCTGCAACCAGCCAAGCAGATTGCACCCAGAATCCGCGGGTATCGAGTGCTGCACTTCTGCTACACCTCTCTCTCGCGCTATCATTTTTGCCCACGTCACATTCATGCCGTTGGGTGAACAGGCGTCACCTTGTTTCTATCGTCACGCGAAATGTGAGAAAACACCGCGCCTTTGGTAAAGGCCTGGTGTTTTCTAACTGTAAGGACCTTTACGGATCTCGTACCCCTGGCGCATGGCACTATTCAATACCAGGTGTCTCTGGGCTTCGCTAACGCACCCATACATTCGTGGTAAGACCACGGACTTGCATCTGGAACTCCATGATCAGCAGCGCGAAAAATCAAATATTCATCATATATGTGATTATATACACGTCCGTGTGTGTATAGTAAAATCAAGTCAGATCCCAACGAAACGGTTGGTATCTGCCAAAACGGAATGGGTACATAAACATCCGACCTGCATTTTCGGAGCAGTGCAAACGAAGGCGAACACAAGGATTTATTCACCCACGCGAACTGATCCAATGTCAACAACAACTGCCTCCTTGCTATAAATCCAGGACGGGGCCATCGCTCCCGAAGCTTATGTCGCTGTGGTAGCTGTTAACCGTATCATTTCGTTCACGAGTAATTGGCTGGTCAGGCCCCTCCGTGCGGTACGAGTCACCCCCAGCGTTGGTGGAGGGCGCAGGGGCTGGTAGCGGATATTCACTGTCCTTCATTCTTGATTGTGATGACTGATGTTGACTTCGACCATATGAGATGCGGGCACCACCACGGCAGTTGGAGCTTCCACCACGGCGGGCAGCAGCTAGAGAGCTCATGGCTGCTTTTCTCTCCACCCATTGACCCTCGGTTTCAGCGAGATGCGCGAGTTTAGGATCACTGCGCATGACCCACTCCATGGACACCAAGAAGTCTGTCCCTCTATGGCTCAACAGCGACGCGTTTCCGTCCAAGCGAACGCTCTTCGGACCCATGCTCTCCATGTCACTCTGGGCTCCACCCAACGGGACCTGGAGCGAATTTGAATTCGGAACGCGTGCCTCGGTGGCAAGATTGCGTGTATGGTCATTGGAGCCTGTGCTGCTACTGGTACGGAGGTACTGTCGACGCCTTACGAAGACGAGTACGATGATTGCTGCGATGGCAAGCGCCAGTACAACCATGCCGATGGCAATGCCACTATTACCGTGACTTGACTGTGAATCTGTTCGTGCTTCTTCCTTGCCATCACTCTTCTTACTCACGCCGTTGACAGTGGAGAGGTCAGGGGCGACGACTGGAGCATTCCCCGTTGGAGTTGGCGCAACCCCGTTAGGTCCCGAAGAATCTTTGGACCTGGACGTAGAAGTCAAGCTGGAGGAGGAATCTAGGTCATTTCGATCGGGATAGACCGTCGGTACATCTTCGGGGGCTACGGTCGGCTGTTCGAGTGATATTGGCGGGTCGGTGACTGGTGCCACCGTTGGTCTGGGTCGGTGAGTCGGTTCAGGAACCTCCGGGTCTAGCTCCAGCTCCGGTTTTTCTGGATGTAATGTTGCGTGGGGTTCCGGTTCTGCTGTTGGCTTTGGTTTTGGCTTTGGCGTTGACTCAGGAATAGCCGAGCGGTCCTCCTTCTCATCGTTTGCTGTTGAGCCCAGTCCAGGTTCATGCTCCGGATCAATCGTATCACGCGAGTCCAAACCAGATCCTGAGAGTGATGAATCGGACGACATATCACTCGAATCCAGGACGTCTGGTCGATGAGTTCGGATATTATTGTACGACAGATCAATTTCGGAGCTAGCCGTGAAGTCGTCGTTGTCTGAATCCATATCCAAGTCAAAGATTAAATCGGAATCGGAATCGGAATCCAGATCCGGATCCGGATCCAGCAAGGGGTCCGATTCGAGGTCGGAATCCGTGTCATATGCTGGCCCCGGGGTCGAATCCGCGTGAGGAGCCAACTCTAGGTCTTCAGCTAAATCGGTCGGTGGTGATAAGGTTGCAGCTTGGTTTGAACGATCGTCATGCTGCGGAGAAAGAGTTTCGTCATCATCCTCGTATGATTCGATGGACTCGGTTGTTTCATACTCGTCATCCCTATCGCCGTTGGATTCTTCGACGACAGGATCGGAATTGTCCACATATGAATCGCTGAACTGTGTCATGCCATGCGCTTCGCCACGCTCTTCATTGGAGTATTTGACGACTGAATCGAGATCGTCCTGGGTCGTTTCATAGTCGTCATCACTATCGCCGTTGATTTCTTCGACGACAGGATCGAGATTGTTCACGTATGAGTCGCTGAACTGAGTGGTGGCATGCTCTTGGTCACGGTCTTCATTGGAGTATTGGACGTTTGAATCGAAATCATCCTCGTATAATTCTATGGACTGAGTCGTTTCATACTCATCTTCACTGGTTCCGCTGATTCTTTCGTCGGCAGAATTGAGATCATCCTCGTACGACTCGATGGACAGAGTCGTTTCATACTCCTCACCATTGTCCCCGCTGATTGTTTCGACGTCAGAATCGAGATCATCCTCGTATAGCTCGATGGGTTGAGTCGTTTCATACTCATCTTGACCGGTTCCGCTGATTCTATCGTCGGCAGGATGGAGATCGTCCTCGTATGACTCAATGGATTGAGTCGTTCCATGCTCATCATCACTGTCGCTATCGATCTCTTCGGCGGCATGAGCATTTCGCTTCTGTAGCATTCGCAGACTAGTATGTGTCCGGGGCATCGATGGATTGAGTTCGGCATTTGCTGTTGTATCAACATGCCATTGACCCTCGGTAGCCGATCTCGATACTCCCGTCCTGGTGTACCCAGTGACCGACCGACAGCTCATGGAGACAGCGATAGATGCCACTACCAGGGACAGGAACTGTCGTCGATGAAGCATCTTCACTCGCTGCACACAGACACAAACTGTGAAGAAATTGCTCGTTCCAAATAATTGCCCTTGCACGAGTTCCCCTCATCGATGCCCTCGCAAAATCAAAGCGTCTACGTGGTACCCCCAGTTAAAGTGCCGTATAAATCCAGTCGCCATGGATGAATAGCTCGAGTCCACCAGCGAATGTTAAATGGGCAGGACTTGGGAAACTGTGAAAAGAGCCCATAGGTAGCGAGCAAGCAGGTAGTACAACAACCTATGACGTGGTAAATCTAATGTCGTGTCACCAAGCGTTCAATTGCACACGATGTAACTTAATAGACTATTCCGATGTCATGTTTTGAATGAGACCACACCTGTATTATGAGAGTGATCTTATCTATGAACTAATTTAAAGTAAATAGAAGAATTGTTTATACATTTGTGCGATCATGCAATCTACTTCGGAGTAAAAACTACAAAATCGAAGTAGATCAATACTAATACACGTGGGGTGCAGTGCTCACCACGATGCAGCCAGGGCACCGGGGTATTGTAGTACATGTAATCGCGCGGGCGCGCGCGCCGCACCATGAGCTGCGTGAGCCAGGCGACACAGACCTCGACCAGCGAGTGGAACTCAGTCGGGTGCAGCAGCAACGCCGTCTTCTGCAAGCTGGCGGCACTCGTGACCACGGCCAAGTGGGTCTCGCTCACTAACGCGCGAATCCTGGGTCCCAGGTCCGATGCCCATTGAAATCGTCAATGGGTTTTAAGGTATAGACGTAGATGATCTAATCTATATAATACGAACTTTCATTGAATTGTTCATACATGTCTGCGATCATGCAATCTACTTTAAAATCAAAGTAGATCAATAATCCATGTGTGGTGCAGTGCTCACCACGATGCTGACAGCGTTGACCATCGTTGAAAGTCCATTACGTTTCAGGCAATGCTGAGCTCCTCCTGGTCTGGTTCCGTAGCGTGCGTGTGTGTGTGTGTTTTCTTCAGGCCAAGATTGCTACAAGATCGTTCTTGATCGCCATGCTTACGTCCTTGTGCACTGCACGCACGGTGACCCGGTAGGCATTCGCTGACGGATTGGCTTCCACACGAACAAGACAGCCCACCGAGACCTTATCACCCGTCGGTGCAGCTGTCCCCGTACGGAATGTGCCACACACCGTCACGGATGTTCCGGTGGTGTCGATCCCCTGTGCCAACACAGTCCCCAACAATCCGTGTTAACCATCCATCCACCTACAAGCCACAGCGGCAGCGGACAATAGCCGCTAACCACAGCCATAGCCCACGCCAAAGTCATACTCATCACACGCTTACGACTGTCCCACACTGAAAGCCTACCTCGGCCTGGGCCATCTTGATGCTCTCCGTGAGCCACTTCTTGACCTGGATCATGTCCATCTTTCCGGTACTAGGCACCATCTCCTGTTGCTCGCGGTCCTGGCCCTCCAGCGCCTGCCATCGCTGCATAAACTCATCCCCACGAAGCGGGACCGGCTCCAGGAACATGGCGGCGTGACAGGGCAGTGCCACGCAATACGCAAAGCGAGCGCCACGCGACTGGAAGCGCACAGTCACCGTGGGCGGTGCCACAAACGGAGCCATGCTCTCGATCAGGATCTGCGTCTTGCTCTGCTGCTTGGCGCCAATGGTGTCACCCACTGGTTCGCATTGCCACCGAAGCGCGCTGGCCGGCGTGGCATCCACCTGCACAGCAAACTGCGTCAACGCATCGCCCGTCTTGTTGCCAAAGAAGAGCGCCACGCGGCCCTGCGAGCCACGGTACTGGTGCTTGACACCGATCTGAAGCAGATCGTTCTCGAATAGCACGCCCTGTGGGGCCAACAACAGCTGACGCGTCCACTCCCGCAGCTTGGGTGCCAGTGAGGCATCCACGCCGATCACATCGCCAGCTGGAGATTGACTAGGCCCACCACCACCAAAGATATCAACGAGGTCGGCCACTGGATTGGCCCCACGAATGGCCTCCGAGCCATACGCCGGCGCGGCTTTCACAGGCGAATCCAGCGACAGCAGGTCCCCACCACCATCTGCATCCTCCTCCTCCTCCTCCTCCTCTCCGCGCCGGGCCCTTGTACGCGTGGAGCCAGTGGTCTCCGCTTTCTCCTCCTCCCCTTCCGCACTGGCCCCCTTTTGCTGGTTCCGAAGCCGCACGATCAGGGCCGACTCCCTCGTCTCGGGGAACACGGGCATCGGCTCCAGCACCGTCTTCATGAGCTCGCTATCCACGTGGTGCAGCGCCATGTACTCACATGCGCGCTGCTGCAGCTCGAGGTTGGTGCTCCGCATGCATTTCCGGAAGAGCTCCCCCACGCGTGGCTGCAGCTCCTCAAAGAGGTTTTCCATCTTCACAAAGGCCGTGAGCATCAGGCACTGCGTCGAGACCGAGCAGGCCGCGTAGTGCCTGGCCAAGACCTCCAACTGCGTGGCCGCGTCTGTGCCCGGCGCCTCGCCAATGAGGTAGCCAAACTCGCCCAGCACGTAAGCACCAAACTTGGCCGTGGTTTCATCCACGTGGCGCGGTTCCAGCGCGCGGAACATGACCTCGGCCGTGTACTTTTGCAGTTCTTCCTTGTTGGTCACGATCTGCACCACGCGGTGCCAGACATCGTCGGGCACATCGGCACCAGCGATCGTGATGAGCTGCAGCACCGTGTCCACGTACCAGCGCAGGTTGGTGGCGTATTTCTCGGACAGAATCGCCGCCTTGAGCACAATCTCCTCTCGAATCGCCCCATCCGCGAGTGCGAGGTAAGTCACCAATTCGCCCACAATCTCGAGCACGTTACTGGCGTCGCAGATGGAAAAGAGTAAATCCAACGCGCGGCGACGCACGGAATTGTCGGCATCCTTGAGCGAGAAGAGGATCGTGCGTTGATGGTCCTTGATGCAGGACGCGTCCCCCTCCAGTCGCACGAGGCGGTACATGGAATCTAGTCCAATGTAGCGAATGTTGGGCTCCGAGACTGAGATGAACTTGGCCAGCAAAGTCACGGCCATGGCTGTAAGCTTGGCGTCCACGCGTTTGCCCAGCGCGATCACGAGGTTGACCGTCTCGATCAGCACAGCGTAGGCGGCATTAAACTTGGCGCCCTTGCCCGGCACGGCCTTGGAGAGCACACGCGTGAGGGTCTCGCTCAGTCGGTCCTGCACCTCCCGGTTCTCAATCGGGCCAAACTGTTGCAGCAACCGAAGCAACTTGACCTGCAGCCAGGGCGCCGGGGTATTGTAGTACATATAATCCCGCGGACACGCACGCTGCACCACGAGCTGCGTGAGCCTGGCCACACAGACCTCGACGAGTGAGCGGAACTCAGACGGGTGCAGCAGCAACGCCGTCTGCAGCAAGCTGGCGGCACTCGTGACCACGCCCAAGTGGGTCTCGCTCAGTAGCGTGCGAAGTCTTGGCTCCAGGTCCTCGACCGGGATCAGCTCGGGATTGGGCGGCAGCATGCGGCGCGCACACAGCGCGGCTTTCTTGCGAACGTGGGCCACACTACTCGAGCTCATGAGCAAGTGCACGACATCCGGAGCCAATGCCTCGGAGAACTCGGAGCCACCCAGGTTGGCGACGCAGCAGAGCGCGAGGCATTGATGAGCCGCGTCGGGGGACTTGAGGTCGTTGCGGATGCAGTTGATCACCAGCGTCATGAGCTCGTCCGAGCTTTTCAAAAGGATCGAGCAGCCCAGGTACCCGAGGCATTTCTCGGAATACTTGGTGCCCGAGACGAGGTTGATCACCTGCATGTGGCCAAAATCCACCTCGTACCCGAGCATGTAGACGTAGATGAGCTTCCACGTGTATTTCTTCTTGTCGTACGAGTTGAGCGCCGTGGTTTGGGAAAACTTTTGCCGCATCTTAGCCAGTTCCTTGTCCACACGCTTTTGCTCATCCTCACGCGAGGTGCAGGCGCGAAGATCGCTGATAAAGTTGTTGAGTCCGCGCGCACTGAACATGGCCATGGTGGCCGGGGAAGAGGAGTTCTTTGGTAAAACTAGGAAGGGCGACTGGAGCGGGGGGTGGAAGACACGAAGGAAGTGCAAGTGTGAGCAGGTCGGTCGTTGTGGAGTGAGGACGTTTGGCAGGGTGCTGCTGGAAAGCCTCTGGTACTTGCGTGAGTCAGTGGCGCAAGATGTAAGGAGCGGTTTTTCTTCTTTGTGTGGGTCGTGGCGCTTGAGGTTCCAAGTGGAAGGTATAAGCTCATGAAAAGACGCTCACCAACCGTTATGGAAACCTCTGCAAGCCGCTGAGAGAACGAGGATCAACAACGTCTTATGCCTCAAACGATTAGAAGGTGGAAAGCACAGGTGGTGTGAGCAATAACAAATGGAATCTATTTACGATACCGAGCGTGTGGAGGGGTTGCTTGCTCACCACCTTCATCCTGGTTAGGCGCTAGGCAACACGCGTACAATCAACATTCCCCTCCCTTCACTCTCTCAAAAGAAGATGAGCATAACGTACGAGCCACGGCATATTATGCGCTCTTCTTCTTCTTCGCGTCCTTCTTCTTCTTCTCCTTGACCAGTTCTGCTGCCGGTGCCGCCTTCTTGGCCTTGACGGGCTTCTTCTCCGTCTTGACCACCTTCTTGGCCGCCTTCTTCTCCACCTTGGCCGGCTTCGCGTCAGTCTTCTCGGCTGTCTTCGCTTTCTTCTCCTTCTTCTCCTTCTTGGCCGGTGCGGGCGTCGGTTCCACGGCAACCGCCTTCTTCTCCTTCTTCTTGCCATCCTTCTTCTTCTCCGTGGCCACCTTGACCACAGGCGCCACAGCGGTTCCCTTCTTGCCCTTCTGCTTCTTACTCGCCACTGGCTCGGCCGACTTGCTGGCTCCGTCCACTTCCTCAAGCTTCCGCTTAAGCAGTACCTTCTTGTTATCCACGGGCGGCAGCTTGGCCATCTCCGACAGTGCGTTGTAAATGGGCAACGCCACGGACTCGCTCGTCTTGATACTGATGGACTGAATGCCATGCCAGCCACGCGGGATATGGGCCGCGCAATTGTTCATGCCCACCACAATATTCTCCACAATATGCGCCACCTCCTGACCAAAATGCGCCATCTTGACGTTGGTACAGGCCCCCGTGCTCACGTGCATGGTCGTGCGGTGAAACACGGCACGAACCGAGTTGGATACATCCTTGCGGGACACCCGCACGGCCACAGGCTGCTTCTTCTTGTCAAAGAATTTCTATCATCACGAAGAATGTCAAAATGGCAACAATAACAATTAAAGTCAGTATCACCATCAACCAAATCAAAACCTAATACTTGGCGAGAACGAGTCGTTCCAATCAAGAACCGGAGAAAGGAGGACACACGTACGGATCCGAGCGGCGTCTTGAGGTAGGGCAGGATGCGGTCATCGGCGAGGAACATGTCGTACGCGCCGGCCAGTGTACGCTTGTCCTCAAAGCGCGAAAAGTTCTTGCGCAGCTTCTTGACGTCCATGACCTTGGCAAGCCCGGGCACCGGGTCCTCGGCCAGTGCCTTCTTGATACGAGCCTTGTCCGAGTCCTTCACGAACAGGCACATCTCACCGTCATTGCCCTCGCCATACAGCGAGTGCGGCACATCACTACGAAATCAATCCACCCACAAACGACAAATGTCAGTGACCTGGCTCGCTAGCGTCAAGCGGCAGCAGCTGCACCGACCGAGAGAGACACACACCGCAAAACACAGGTCCATACGAATAGAGCGTACATTTGCAGCGGCTTGAGCGAGCCCTTGGAAGGCACGGTCTTGCGCGTGATGATGCATGAGATGTACTCGGTTGCCGACACGAGTTCCTTCTTGTGCTGCTCAGCCTTTTGTGCCTCCAAGAAGGTCTGCAGCGCGATCACAGCCTTGCGCACCTGCGCCTCATCCAGAGGGTTCCGCAGGCCCTTCTTCAGTTCCATCGTGACGTGTGTGGCAGCGAATAGCAGCCGATGACGGTGGCAATAACGAGTGATCACACCGCTGGCGCTTGGCTTGGTACTGGAAGCGAATGGCGGCGCGCCATTCATGACATTTTGCCAGCCATGCCCCCTGGTTTTCAGACCCTCTGCACCAACCACCGCTCGATCCAGCGCGCTGATTTGCTGAAATGGCATCAGCTCAGTTTCCACCAATCCACTCGCATGAACGGACGCTTCAGATTCAGACTCAGATGCTCCAGTCCCCCTGCCGATCGCGCCGACGCGGGGTCTGATTCCACGCCATCATCAAATGTTATTTTATCATCGAACCCCTGTCTAATCCGATCCCGTGATCATCTGACGGATGGCCACAGATTTGAGGGGAGGAGAATTATCGAACCCACTCCACCACAGTGACTCGACTGTAGACCTGTAGCGTGCGATCATTCCTCGATTTCGCAAGCCATTGCCACGCAAACGACGAGTGACTCCTCCTTCTCTCTCTCATCCTCCAGCCACAAGCTACGATGCAGGTCAGCGTGGTCAAGGTGAGCCGCAAGGGCACCAAGAACTACGGCGCGGTGGAGCTGCCCAGCGCCAGCGCTACCGTGCGTGAGCTCAAGCTCGCGTTTGAAAAGACCGCACGCGTGTCTCGTCACCGCCAGGGCTTCAAGTTCCAGACCACCGATGGCTCGCTCAAGTCGCTCTCAGATGACAGCAAGTCGCTGTCCGAGTATGGCATCAAGAACGGGACTGAGCTGCAATTTAAGGACTTTGGCCCCCAGATCGGATACCGCACGGTCTTCGTCTTGGAATACCTGGGTCCGCTCCTGTTTGTGCTCTTCTACGCCACA